>JAQGBS010000240.1:0-24772 GCA_034698545.1 Acrobeloides obliquus | reverse complement strand
AAAAATTTCATGTGAATTCGATGTAAATTACTCGAGTTATGGCACTTCAAACTTTGCAATTTTGGCTGAAACTACTGGGGGTGCTCTATAATTTTGCACAGTAGTGTATATCAGGTTCACGTTGTATTTAAGTCTAGTTAAGGTACATTGTCGGATAAACTAATACGCGAATAAAATCATTGTGACTCGAGCGCTAAGATTTAATCGTTAGACGAGAATTCGAGCGCCCGAGGAACACAACACCCTACGAGGTTTTATGTACGGGGAATCGATTCCTGCAAGAATTGAGTGATGAAAATTCTTCTGTGCCTGTACTGGGGATCTTATGAACCAAAGTACACAATATGGAAAATCTTTACATAAATACCAAAGCTAAGAGTTTTGTTGTCTAGGGGGTTTTCGCTGTCGAAAAACATGAATCTTGATTTGAGCCGCTTCGAGCTCTACCTGATTGTATTATGCACTTTTCTTGATTACTCCATTTTGACACTCAATGATTGGTTAAGGTGTTCCTTATGGGTCCTAGGATCCTCCATACAGGGCCACAGAAAATTTTTTCATTGTTCAATTCTTGCGGGAATTGATTCCCCGTACGCAAAAACCCCCTAAGGCACAATTTGACGAAAATGGTCATTATTTTTGTTATATTGATTCGATATAAAATGTTGGGACAGAACATTTGAATCATCCTGTACATTTAATTAAAAATGTATTTATACAAAAAACCTCTTACCGCATATAGAAGACAAAAGAGAAGATTTCCCACTTCCAACACGCCCAACAATTCCTATTAATTCTCCCCTTTTTATATTTAATGTTAAATCATGTAAATGTTGGTTAGGCATTGCATCCTTTACGGAATCCCATGTAAATGTGCAATTTTCCATATTTACTAAATTTTTATAGATCTAGGTTTATATCCTCTTCACTTACCAATTTTATCATTCAAGTTAGAATTTGATAATTGAATATGACCTTCATCGAGTTCATCTTCTTCCAAGAATTCTGATATCCTTCTCATGCTAACGAAAGCTCGGATAGCCTCGCTAACCAAAATTGGAAAATGATTTGAAGAATTTCTCACCATATTGAGTAACATTAAAGAGACAAACGCTACTTGTGGTGTTAACTGATTTCCTTCAATAAGAGTATATCCAACAAAACAGGCTATTGTTGCCTGAAATCTCTAGTTAACCGAAACAAAATTATCATCCCTTTATTATTAGAACAAGGCCGGCCTTTTTAAGCGAATCAGATCTAACTATCGGCCTATTATTCTAATATGGGTTTTCTTGGATCGGCGGTGGGGTACTTGCAAACTGACATTTGCGGATGGACATTCTGATGGACTTTTGCGGACAGGACATTTGCGGACGAACATTTGCGGACGAACATTTGCAGACGGACTTTTCGGACGGGACATTTTTCAAACATTTTTGAATTTTTCAAACGTTTCGTCCGCAAATGTCCCGTCCGCAAAAGTCCGTCAGCATATGTCCGTCCGCAAATGTCCCATCCGCAAATGTCCGTCCGCAAGTCCCACCGCCCTTGGGTCAAGTATAAATCTAGTTTTCGATAGAATTTCCAATTATCAAGGTCATGCTAGCTTGGCTTATGAGCCGACTTGAATTTGCGAGGGGTCTTTAGATTTTTAGCCCATTTTGCAAAGTTATGGGAAACAATTTGGCGTCCGCTTTTTCTTTAAAAAATTTTCATTTTTATGAAAAATTCTTCATTGATTTGGTGCTCCCCTAAACTTGGGTTCTGGCTAAGTCTTGCCATTTTGTTAGCTTTTTTGAACTAAAATTTTTATTACCAAAATAGGACAGATATTATACGAAGTCTCCATCACTCCCATGCCAATAAAATTTGACTTTCGAAGTTCAGAGGTTTCTTTTTCTCGAATTTCAGCAATCCTTTGTTGCATTGGTGGTTCCCATGCATACAGCTAAAAATTTTTCAAATTTAAAAAAGTGTAATTTCTAAGGGCTATTTTTTACCTTCAGAACTTTTATCCCACTTAGGACATCACTCATAAGTTTTAAACGCTCATCTTTAAATTCCATTTGTGCATCCTAAAATTGTTATCCCCTAAAGGGTAAAGCAAAAAAAGCTTTACTTCAAATTTGGCTTCTAATTTAGCGCACCACATATTTAAAGGCACAAAGCAAATGATTACTATCAATCCATACATTGCATTATGTCCTAAGAAAACAAATAACAGCAAGATGCATATGGAGATCTAAAAGATATTATAAAGCCATTTGATAATTCTATATAACGTTACATTGATTGTTTCATAAACAAAATCGCTCAAATTATACCAATAATATCGGATTCGTTCAACGTCAGTTGTTATCAAGTTGACAAATTCACCTGCTGAAGTTTTTGCTCTAGCAGCTGGTGAAATTTTCAACATCTAAAAGCTTCTGTAAGATTTTAAAATCTTTCAATTTACTTTATCAAATATTATGTTCATGAGGACAGTTTTTGCGTTCATATATGCTAAAAATTTACAATTTAAAGTTCACATATGCCCAAGGATAAGGTCAGACCACCCATGGTGTCATAATTGGCTAAAAAATATCCTAAAGTGACATAATTGGGTCCGATTTTAGGGCACTAGGTGTTTGGTTTCTAATAGCGGTTACGGTCTTTGGTTACGATTTTTGACTACGAGGTTTTGGTTACCGCCATTTGGTTACGGAGTTTTTTAATTTTTTATCACCAGATGAAATTATGGCCGATAGGGGGACTCTGTGCTTAATTTTTTTGGCCCTTCGGCCGGTATGGTTGGAGAACATCCCAGACCTCCCTCTTACGCTACCGCATGACTTATCTACACATTTTGACCCCTCTCTCTGCTTGGACATGTGTATTAAAGCTGATTTACTCTACCTTCAAGGCCATACAGATCCCTTTTAGTAAACAAGCATTCATTTAAGACCCTAGTAATAAACATTATAACAACGATTAAAACACTGAACCAAAATGGCTGATGGTTAGTGACCGAGTCTATTATCCATCTAAAAATATGTGACTTTTGTAAAATTGAAATTTAAAAAAAAAAATTACGTGAGAAATAACGGGTTAACTAAATGTAATGGCAACATCAGCAAGGTAAGTATAAAAGATGCTAGTAAAGGTACCCATGTTGTGCGCAGCAAAGGCCAAAATATCCATGGAATTTTGGATTTTTTACCTAACAAGAGGGGTGTACCAGAAGTTGGTACGATTTCCAAAATAAATCCGCTATATTATTGTAGAGTACCCCCAACTTTTCGGTACAAATTAGCTGCTACTTCGCTAATTTATTGAAACTACAAAAAGTTTTATAAAAAAAATAGCGTTTCCATTGAAATGAAGGGGGTTCGAGCGTACCTTTATTTGACTTCTTTTTTCGAAATTTCAACATTTTCCACCGTTTTTGACTAAAAACATTTTCTGATAAGTTTTAGAAAAAGTTGAAAATTTAAAAAAAATTGATTTTTTGGGGGTTACCATAGCCAAAAATGGTGGTAAATGTCAAAAGTTCGACGAAAAAAGTAAGACAAAAGTGTTTTTGGACCCCCCCCCCTTGGTTTCAATAGAAACGCTAATTTTTGACATAAAACTTGTCATAGCTCCAATAGATTAGCAAAGTAGCAGCTAACTCCTCCATTTTTACCGACAAATTGGGGGTACTCTACAATAATATACCGGATTTTTTTGAAAATCGCACCAACTTCTGGTGCACTCCCCTTGTAAAAAATTTATTTACAAAAATATTTCAGACTTTTATAAAAATGATGAATTAAAAGCTTACTAATTGGCCTTTTATTTTGCAAAATTTGATAGAAACGAGTCGCCAAATAATCAGAGGTGTGTCTAAATTTACTTTACTTATTTTTTTGCTTCAAGAATATAGTAGAAACCTTTTATCCAAAGCCCAAAGATCGCCAAACTCAAATTTTCCTTTTGATCCTTTTGCCAAAAATGGATTGACATACCAATAGATAAAACGGGAAATTGCCGATGACTTCAATGCTGGATTTACAGGCTAAAATTTTCTTCTTTTATTTGTTGAGGCGTTAAATTTACCTTCTCTCTTTCAAAATTTTCATTTGCTGTTGAATGTCTATCAGCAAAACAAAGAATGAGCAATAAAGTAAATGAAATCACATGAAAAATCAAATATGAAATAAATCCATATATCCTTGGGATATTTTCATAAAAATCCTAAAATGATTTGTATGCAATAAAAAATTAAACCTACGGGATTTAATAATATTTTCCACCATAATATACCATTTGGTATTAAAGATAAAAATTGCATAAACCAAGAGAAATGTATTAAACCACTACTTACAATTCCATTATATATGCATTGTATATAAGATAGTGATATAAGAAACTAAAAAAAAGTTTAAACACTATTTACATATCTCCCATTGTCATGGAATAGCGTTGGATCAAAGAGGTCGTTCACATATTATGTAATCATTTTCGAAAAGTTGAAAACACTCTTTTTTCCTGAAGAAATTTCGAAAACTTTTTTTTTGTGGAAAAAGCACGTTTTCCCCCGATCCTGAAAACGATCTTTTCTACACTGCTATACATCGACGAGGGGTCATTTCAATCCAAAATTTCAAGGGATGCAATTTTGTAGAACATCACTTTCCTTAAAAAAATTGTTTAAGGGAGTCTACACAAAAATCTCCAATCGAGAAAAACCGAGGAAATTCACCGGTGTTCTGATCTCTAATTGGTATATACAAAATGCAAAAAAATCCCCATATCTCCTGGGTGTTCCTTCTAAACCCTGGATTTTGCGATTATCCCACTCCTAATTTTTGTCTGGAGAAATAATGAGCAGCATTCATAAAATTTAGCTAATAAACTTACAGAAAATAATAAATTTATCCAAGAAAAATGATAAATTTCACTATTAGAAATAGAAATAATAGTCCAATAAATAAATTGAGTAAACGATAGTAGAAAGTACAAGAAAAAAAGACACTAAATTTTTTTATTATCATTAAAATCTAGTAAAATCTATTCTTACCAATTTTAACACAACACACTTAGTAACAGCTAACTTAGGCTGTATAAAAATACGTGAATAAATTAATAAAAATAACAGTGTAATTAACGTCAAAACTAGAGGTATTGCGGGTAAAATTACAAATGCGAAACAGTCGGAAATTGCCTCTGGAATTGAGGTATTTCTATCTATAGGGATCTATAAATTTGAGATTTTGGAACATTTTAAAAAAGATGAGTTACCCAAAAAGGTGATGAACATAAGAAAATTGTTGTATTTAGCATATTGTCTAAATAAATGTTTAAAAAAAATTTTAAAAATTAAAAAAGCTTGAAAAGCTAATGCGTGCTATTATAGTTATAAATACGAATGCATAATACTTTCTTTTTCATTTGCCTTTATTGCAGCGCAAACAAAGTGTACTTTGATCACTAGCAAACTCTGACATCACTTCCTCACTTGCATAAAATTGCACAATGCAAACTTTGAAGTCCAAAAGATCGTTTATAACGACGGGAAATTGTTGACTAATAATAGTAATAAAAAATAGCCATGGAAACAGCTCTTTGAAACAGTTTTATTGATTGGTGCGTTTTAACTTAAAAATTGAGCCTTATAATCTTTATGCATACACGCATAAGTATTTAAACAATGTAAACAATAACTCCATTTAAAACACATTTCTTTAAAAAACAGAGCTTTATGTCACAAAAAGTGTCATAAAATTATTTAAGGGTTATTACTTTTTCGTGCGATTTTCTCGTTTTTTATCGATTTTCATCAAAAGTAACCTTTAAGATGCGCATGAACCGTGTACGAACCGTGCTTTGGGTCATAAAAAATTCAATTTTAAGGCTTTTCAAAAAAAATTTTTCCATTTTGTAGCTCTGCATTAGGTCTTTAAAAAATTCTTTTGGATCAGTCAATTTGTTTGGAAATTCATCGAGATATGATCAATTTTGTGGACACAACTCCATAACAAAAAAATTCGGCACGTTTCAATTTGCAGTTTTGGGCAACTTCAAAATTCTCTAAAAAATCCAATTTTAAAGATTTTTCGACAATTTTTTCTACATTTTGTAGCTCTGCATTTGCTCTTTAAAATGAGCTATTGATCACTGGATTAGGCAATATATTTATTGAGATATGATTAAAAGAATCAAAAAGTAGCTCCAAAACACGGTTACAACACTGGTGCTGAACACGAATTTGGTGTTATTTTTTGTTCTAGACCTCGGGAATATGACCAAAAATTGCTTAAAAGGGTAAAACCCCGGTTTTTCGGGTTTTACCCTCGGGATACCTTTCTGTGGTCAAAATCAAAAAATTCCTTCAGATTCGAGTTCTCCATCTCGAAAAACTCCCGACCGAGCTTTTCAAATTGGTTGAAATTTGGTAGTCGGGGTTGAACGAGATGGACATTGGTCATTTTTCAAGAATAAATTAGCTTTAAGTCAAAATCTTGTGGGCAAAAAACCATATCCAAAGCAAAAATTTTTTCAAATTTTTTGGTAGTTCCTATTTCTTCTCTAACAAAAAGTTAAATTTGTGTGTTACACCTCTTCGTCAGCTTGCACCACCATTTTTGACGCAATTTTATTTGGCCTCTCGCAGCCCCCAGGAGAGGGTGAGCCAACGTGGGGTTAAGATCTTGTGGGGTTAAAGTACCAGTCCACTTTTGGGGAGTTGTTGTCATTGATAGTTTACAAAATTCTGAGCATTTTTTTATTAAAAAACCATCACTTGAAAATCATTCGTTCAAAAGTTATGAGCGAAACAAAATTCTGAGCATACCCTTCTTTACAACTTTTGTGAACATCACTATTCATGAAAACCTGTAGACTTTCTTCTAGAGAGCTTAGAAGTTGGAAGTTAGAGGGTGCTTCTATTAGAGTAAATATGGTAGTAAGATAATATTTAGAGACATTTTTCTCACATTATTCTGGAAAACTTACGAATAGAAAAGTTTAAAAAACGGAATATCATTCTTTCAAATATTTCTAGTATAATTAATGGCTCTATCATAATTCGCAGTTGTGGAGTGCAAAATATTTATATGAATAAGTTTTATGACTTATTTGATCAGTTTAATATGGCAGAATATAAAGAAATAACATCTAAAAGGTCAGTTATCACTATAGTTAGAGTTCATGTTAGGAGCAGGGATGTCAAGAAACTCCCCAAGTCATAATGGATACCATTTGGTTTTTTAATTTCTTTAAAAATTTTGGCCAAAACATCATAAGGAAAATTTCTCATGGGAGCGTTTGCTCGTGTTGCCTCTTAACTCCGCCCTTGCCTAACGTTTAAGAAAATAACAGCGCCTTAGGCGAATGTTTTTAAGACTTGCAAGGATAATATGATTTTTGGGCTAAAGACTTCGCGTCTGATAGATTCAAATTAAATATGGATCTCTTGGCACAAAATTTTTTCCGACGTATTTTGGTAGAAAAAACTTACTTTGTAATAATAATATGGTTTTTGAGCTCAAAGATGCCGGGAAGGGGTCCAAAATGGCTCGAAAGTTGCCAAAATGCTAGATTTCGAGTTTTTCGGGACCCTGGTACTCAAAGGGCCATATCTCGGTTATTTCAAAAGATTTTTTTCGAGATTTTTCACGTGAAAAGGGAAGCGACGAGCTACATTTTTTTGCTTACTTGACAAATATGCTTCAATAGTCATTTTCTAGATGTGCTTGAAAGTTAAGAATTTGACTCCAGGGACGTCGAAAAAGTCGGGGAACTCGCCCCAATCTCTAATTTATTTTATAGAAAGTTTCGTATTACGATGGATTTAATTGCTAACTTAACAGCATTTATAATGTTGGCATTATTTTTAGTTAATGTTTCATATAATGGTCTAAGTTTAGATATCGAGATGGTCGGCTTAATCATTACTTATTCAATTTCGGTATGTTGATAAACTTGTACAATATTCTTAAATTATAGTGCAACATTTTAAGAGTCGATATCTCGAAAATTCTCACAAGGGGTGATGGTAAGAAAAAAGTATTTCTAAAACTTGAAGCTAGTTTATTTTTAAGTACCTGGTGAGTGATTAAAAAACATATTAGTTAGTTCCCGCGCCTTTATACTTGTGGAGAAATCAATGGGTCATGTTTGACCAAAATCGGCATCTGGATCACTTTAGTGTTTTTATCATAACTTTTTTCTAATAATGCGTTTTCTACAATTTAAAGCATGCTTTTATTGCCCATCGTTCCCCTTTCTCAACTATACCCAAAGCCTTTGTAGTCGTCAAGAAAAGTGACTATTTTTCCAAACTTAGCGATTTTTGACCCCTCAAAAAATCACTTTTTGAGTTCTAGCTCGAAATTTTCTGTTAATGTAGGTATCAAGCCGCATATAACAATTGTTAGGTATTGAGTAAGAAAACCTTTTAGCCTATTACATATACTAAATAATAGAACAGGGATAAACTTAAACTTATTAAGAAATTGATGACTCATCACATGATGTCATCTTGTTTATTAGAGAGGTACAAGTGGTGTGATCGAATGACGTCACTATTTCGAAATCCTATTTCGTAATAGGGCAGAGCTTTACTTTTCTAAACAAGTATATAAAGGCTCGGCTACTAAGTCGAAGTCGTCGGGTTGCCTAAGGTTAGGCTCTGTAGTTAGGGTTTGTTATTGTTATCTTTCGCGCATTGTAACATATTTTATTGGAATAAACTCTCAATTAAAATATTGTGCGCTTGAGTATTTTTGTAGAATCGTTAGACGAACACGATCATACACAAGACACAACAACAATAAATAGAGTTCATGCCCAACATCCCTGACCAAGTCCCATTTCTAAAGCCGGGAAGCCAAAAATGTAATTTAAAAAAAAATATGACAAAAACACTAAAAAGGTCCGGGGACCGATTTTTGCCAAACACAACACCTCGATTTCTCCACAAGTATAAAGTTATGGGACCCAACTAATATGTTTTTATTAATCACTCACCAGGTACGTAAAAATGAACTAGGCTTCAAGTTTGTAACAATATTTTTTCCCTGCCACCACCCCGTATAGAGATATTTTCAATATTACGAGACATCGCCTCTTAATCTCACTAAATAAATTCAACTTGAAGCCCGCTCGAACCATTTAAGGCAATTTTTGAATGCCCAAGAAAGTGCCTCTTAAATTAATAATTTAGTTTGGTGAGGCATTACAGCGTTTATCTCAACAATGGATACGATTAGAATCTGGTTTATCCTCCATGAAAGTGTTAAATGAATTTTTATTATTGCCTAAGGTAAATGTTGCCTTAAAATAGAGACCGGCACATTGATCGATTTTAACCAAAAACATGAACTACGAAAATGTGTGGCTTTTTTAACAATATAAAAAATTTGTTAATGAATTTTTCAAGAACTTTTTGATAAAATCTGCACAATATGTTACTAATAAAAGTTAATCAGAGGTAGTGCCTAAATTACTTAAATTTTCATGAAAAAAAGTTTTGTAGAAAAATATTCTTGAAGAAGAAGAGAAATTTACATCCAATGGTCGATACCATTCAATAGATTACGTTTTGAAAAAAATATTTAAAAAATCAAACCCCTAATGAAAAATTTTTTCTAGAGCCTGGCCAAGCTGTAATCTTTTGGCTCTCATCTGCAGAAAATTATTTTTGCCGCGATTAGTTTTTTATTACAATCAACTTTCAATATAGCTCCACCTCGATATAGCGCTTCGCCAAAATTTCACGCAGCCCCGAGTGGCTGCGTGAAATTTTTGGCGAATTTTTTTGTGATGTCCCGTGGGGGTCGTGCTATATTTAGAGTTGACTGTATAAAAAATTGATTTTTCTCCAGAAGTTTACTTTTTTATTAATATTGACTTAAATAACTTTTTCTACATAATTTTACTAAACTTATCACTAAATTAAAAAAAAATCGTTCTTGTGCCGGTCTCTACCGTAAAAAATAATATTTTTTAATTTTTGTTTAGGAGGAAAATTTGTCCAACAATCACAATGGTGTTGATTTTATTCAACATAACGAGGATAAAAATTCCGGGAAGATTAGTTTTGAAAACTATTCATTTAATTATAAAACTAAAAACAAATTGGCATTAAATAATATTAATATAGACATCAAAAAAGGGGAATACATAGGAATAGTTGGTCGAACAGGCGCAGGTACTTTTTTAAGGGAAAATTCGTTGATTACATATGAGCAACAACTCCAAAAAATAGATAAAAAATCCGCAAAGTGAACTTCTATTTTTTGTCTCACAAGGGAATCGTAAGTTCTGCCACGCTCTGTTTTTGATGAAACATATTTCAAAAATAGGGGGAAAATAATATAGACAATATGTAAACAATTTGGAAAGACAAAATTCCTGTGAAGATCTATGAGGTGTAACAAAATCAAATTTCACTTAGTGCAAAAAGAATTGGAACCAGCTGGGATTTGAACCCGGCGAGTTAAAATGACGAGTCAACAGCGAACCAACTGCACCATCGATGCTATTGATCGATGATTTTACCATTAAAGCAGCTTATTTTCATCAAATGATAATTTTAGTAAATAATTTCCTTTTTTCATTTGATGAAAATAAATAACAAAATTTTTACTCAAAAAATCACAAAAATCCAAGTTTTTTAGACGACCGCGTAACAAAATTGTTTTTAACAAAATAGAAAAGAGTTATGTTTTCTGGAAATGAAAAAAATAAAGTGTCATATTTTTGAAGGATTTTGCCATATTTTTCGAGATGAGGGCCATATTTTCTAAATTGCATGTGGCAACCTGATGATACTTGTTTTACTCGCTTCATTGAGCAAAGTCAAAAAATACAGTTAGTTTTTAAAAATAGACTTTGCGGATTTTTCAATTTTGGAGCACCGTGGAACAGGCGCAGGATGATTTTTAGGAAAAAGTTCCTTAGTTGCAGCTATTTTAAGATTATTTACTGGACAACATACGGGTCAAATCTTAATTGACAATAAAAATATAATGGATATGACGATACTTGAACTAAGGAAAAAAATTACTGTTATCCCACAAGTAATTAAAACAAGATCAGCAAGAGAATCGAGCTTTGAGACCAAGGGCATGTCACAAAAATTTTTCGATATCGAGGCTGCGTTCAAGCACGTCGAAAAAGTTGTCGAAAAGTTATCGACAAGTTGTTCAAAAGTTGTCAAAAAGCCTGAACGAAAATTAGGCTTATAATCTGATAGAACCCGCCGAGTTATGCAACTTTTATTTTGGACTCCCAACCTGGTGACCTCTCTCCTTGGCGCTAAAATAAAAGTTGCATAACTCGATGGGCTCTATCAGCTTATAAGCCTAAATTTTCGTTCAGCATTGAAAAAAATTTTGTGACATCCGAAGCTCGACTCTCTCGCGGAACGTATTTTAAAACCATTTTTTTGATAAAGAACCGGAGAACCGAGCGCTTCGCGTTGAAGGGGAAAAGAAGTTGTATTTGTTACCCTTACTACGGAGCTAGGCTTTCAGCAAATTTTTTTCCTAATTTTTTTGTTGCAAAATGACATTTTTTGGTCCAGTTTCAAAGTCCAGATCAGGGTCTAAAAATCGATTTTTTCGAGTTAAGCTAAATCACTTCAAAAATGATTGAAAAGTGACCAGAATAATGAAAAACAATGAAATAATTCATTTTTGTGTCAAAACGAGTCGATTTAGATAGGTTTTTCAACTTCCTTCTACCTAAACATGTGAAAATTCAGTTTTTTTTCACAGCAGTATTTTGGTCATATCTCGGCTCCCTGAGCAAATTTTTTGAAGCGGAAAAAAGCATTTGATAGCTGAAAATGCGCTCTACAACTTTTCTAAACATCATAAAAATCACGCATGCCTGAATTCACGTCAAAAATGCATATCTTTGTCAAAACTGAGGTAAAATATCGCGAAGATTTGGGGTATGTCAATTAGCTTTGCGACTAACTTTTTATTGAAGTGAAAACTTACTATAGGTGTCTATATAAAGGTTGTAGAGCAGAGTCTCAGCTTTTACATGAGTGATAGATGAGCTCACAATTCAATCACTACAAGGAGTTATGACCCTTAGAAAAAAGGATTAAACTTTAGACCGATATTATATATTGATATTGTTATAACTCCATGGTTCCTTCGAGAGGGCCGCTAAGACCGGTTCCAAAAATTTTTTTATTTCATGATCTGTAAAACTGCATAAGACTTTTGGTCGAAAGTGTGTGACCTAAGTCGAGTGTTCCTTGTAAGATCTTATAATGGTTTAGGAAACAGTATTATTTTCGGGTACAATACGCAATAATATTGATTTATTTAACGAATATACTAATAGTCAAATCTATAATGCTATGAAAATGGTTAACTTAAACATTATGAACACTGACACAAATATGTTAATGAATATGTCCATTTTTAACGAAAACTTTTCAATAAGGTTACTTGAACTTTTTATTATTTATATTTAAAAAATATTTAGCATTGGCCAAAAACAATTAATTTGCTTAGCTCGATCTTTATTGATAAATTCAGCGGAAATTTTTATTATAGATGAAGGTACTGCAGGTAATAATTATAATTTTGACATAAAATAACTGGAGACAGAGTGTGTTTGACTATTGAGTGGCGACTCCAAGCGAATAATCTGAGAGGCAACTTTGAGAAGAGCGTTCACAAGGGAGCTTCACAACTTGCATGTTCCCTTTATGTTTTTTGCAACTTATGCGAAAATTGATTTGGGGTCCGGTAATTTGGTGAGGGGAGTGGATATATCCACCCTTTTTTCACCTATGAGAATGACTTTTATCTTTTGAGGATCTTTGTTATGCAAATCCGTCGAAATTGAGGCCTCGAAATCGTAATTGAAATTTCGACTCCCAAAAATAAGTCAAAGTTCGGAATAGAAACTCGAATTTTTAACCAGCACTACCACACATTACATATAGATTCCTTTTTATTTAGCCTTAGACGAGAATAATGATTCAATAATTCAAACTTCAATACAAAAAATTTTTGCGAATCATACTGTCTTAATAATAGCACACAGATTGAATACAATTGAAAAATGTGATCGTATTATTGTAATGGACAATGGCTGTGTTGTAGAATTTGATACATTACAAAATCTGATGTCTAAAAATTCCATATTTAAAGACCTTTTTAACTTATAAAGTTTATTAATAAAAATTTTAATTCTACGCATACTTTTAAGATGTTTTACAAAAAATTGTTAGAAATTGATTAAAACGAAAATGGACGATAGCTGGTCATGCAAAAATACTACATTCGTTAGGTCGATTCCGACGTAATCGAGCGTTTGCCTTGGCTTTTATTGATCGTCATCGCGTAGCATGGTTTTACAAGAACTGGTGTTGAAACAGAATAAATGGAGGAGCGGCCTTCTTTGGTCGTACAGGATATTCGTGGAAGGAACACACGGTTGCCTTTCTTTTCTCAGTCAAAATTTCACATTCAAAGAAATTGTCGTGAAGCCGCTTGACGATCAACTTGTTCAGTTGCATAAGCCTAAAAGAGATATTTACTTGAAAATGTCGAGAAACAAAAAAACCTGCGGCTGGGTTCAAATTCCACAATAATAGACCGGTGTGTTTTCTTTCAGTTTGAGCTCGTACGATGGAAGATCGGTGCTATTTAAAGTTCGCAGGAATTCAAGTGGGTATTCAATATATTCTTTAGACTCGTCGGAATCGGATTTGTCTATACTCTTGTAGGTCTTCGTTCCAAAATCACAAAATGAGTTTTCTGATTTTTTCACTATTTTTCCAACACACCCGGCAATCAGACAAATTCATTCTGTCAGGCAATCATTTGGTTTTAACCATCAGTTTTCGAGATCTCAGCGTTACCAAAATCAGGCACTATAACTTTCGCCACGTAACTTTCGTCACGTAACTTTCGCCACATTTGTATCAATATATATGTTTATTGCAAATCAGGGAACTCAATTAGTCTGAAATTAGATATGTTTATTGACATGAAAGTGGCGAAAGTTAGCGAGGCAAGATTCGTGGCGAAAGTTATAGTGCCCAAAATCAGGGAGTCCCGTTTATTAAATAAGGATTTGGACTTATTCCACATAATCTTAGCTTTTTTTCTGTCTTTTAAACTGTTTGTAGTTCTTTGAAATATAAATAATAGATTTATAAACATTTTTTACAACATGATATCAACATGATAAATATTTATGCAAATTTATGGCATGTCCAACCGATTCTTTCTTTTTAATATCATAAAGATGTACGGAGTTTGAAGTAAATAGTGTGAGAAGGGTAACTCCATTTTTATAATCGATAAAGCCGCCTTTAACGTGTCTGGGAAAATTGGGAAAGTGGTGTTCCAATGTGGAATGACGAAATAGAATTAGTTGATTTTCATGTTCGATGTATAAGGAAATATGGTTTGATCCCTAAAAATTTTTAAATTGAAAAAATGGAAAATTTTGCATCAACCCTATGCTCCCGCTCCTAGAATCATCAAAGAGTATGATAATAAAATTTCTTTGATCCTCCCCCCATAGGTCATAGGATTTGTCTTTATTTTCAAAATAAACATACAGAAAATATAACTACTTGATTTGACAAATTCGTGCCATCGGCCTAAAATCTTTATTGTTAAAATCTTTCTCAAAATCTAATACTGTTTCAATTCTATCTTCGTCGAAAAACCACAACGCTCCTGCAGGTTCAAACAACGGCCTTTTACTCCTGTCATCCTCCCATATAACAATCGGCCATTCTTTTGGGTAATTAGCATCGATTCTAACCCCATTGCTATTACGCCTGCGATGATAAGCATATACCTGGAAAGTTTTATGTAAAAGTTCAATATTAAGGAAGAAGTTTTTACCTTGTTTTCCTTAGTGAACAATATAAAAGTATGAGTTTTTTTGTTATAGTAACCAGCTGTTACGGTGCTATATATTTCTTCGAAAATATCAGATATGTATTGCTTTTTAATAATTCGATTTCGACGAAGTTCGTAAATATATTGATTTGAAAATATATAAGAAATTTCTTCGGGTCCATTAACGAACGCATCTAAATGATGAGGGCATTCGATTTGTGGCATTTGAGTTGTTGTTGGAGGCCTAGAACTGGGTGGATAATACGGTGTAGTATATCGAGTAGTTAGTATTGATTGTCTTGTAGTATGTTCGGTAGTATGTATCCTAGTAGCTGCAAAAGTATAGCGTGTAGTCGTCGCATACTTGTCGTCTTCACCAGTTCCTGCTCCTCGAACTCCTATACAAAAATTTTGATTGATGATTTTTCTATATCAAACTTACCATATAATCCTTGTATTCTCTTTATATCATTTTCAGATAACTTCGGCTCTTTATAATTACCAAAAAAATCTATTGGTTTGTTATACATGCTATACATAATCGAATCCTTATCAAAATCATGATCTAAGCCTAATACATGACCGACTTCATGAATAGCTACCGACAATAGGTCTACATATTCATCGCTAAAATTAAATTTGTTTTAATAAAATATTGGGTTGTTGCATAATTGCCGCTCAAAAAAGGCTTCGAATTTCAATATTTTTAGGCCGTTTTCGATGAAGTTTTTTTCAAGAGTATGGAATTTGGGTATGAGGTATCTGGAAAAGAGGTTTATGTTGCCTAAAAATCAGGGGATCGTGCTGGAAATCAATTTTTTTGACAGATGATGCCATTAAAAAACGGCGTTTTCTGTCAAAAAAATTGATTTCTGGCACGAACCCCTGATTTTCAGGCAACATAAATCTCATTTTCAGATTCCTTATGCCCGATTCCATACACCTGAAAAAAATTCATCGAAAATAGCCTAAAAATGTTGAAATTCGAGGCCAAACAACTCAATAACCCAAATAATTTACTGTGCAACACGGTCATCCATATATACCCAATTTTCATCATCATCGAAATGTAAATTTCCGTTGACAAGTCCAAGAACATGGGCAAGAACCATTCCTGATGTATTAAAAGTAAAGTTTTTAACAAGATTAGATTCTTACCTCTACCGTCGAAAGGATATAGGCAATTATGGCTTTCACCACCGAATCTAATGATTATATCAGCATTCAGTTGACTTTCACTGAAGTCCAATGGAATATATTCGGACCAGATGGCGAAAGCGTGCTTTAAAGCTGTTCTAAAATTTTAAAACAAATTATGAGTGGGATGAGAAGTAGTTGTGTGAATTTTCAAAGTATGAACATGTTTCCCTGAATCAGGGAAGAGATGGATGTATTAAACAAACTAGTTTCTTGATTCAGGGTTAGGAGCTCATATATAAAATTGATGATAAATTTAAAAGGTGTATGATGTAATTTTATGCATGAAATCGATTGAGCGTATTTTCGATACATTTTCCATCATATCGCTTCCTGAATCAGGAAAGTGAGATTGATATTGAATCAGGGAAGTGATCAAAAGCTTCCTGAATCAGAGAAGTAAGATTGACCCTGAATCAGGAAAGTGAGATTGACCCTGAATCAGGGAAGTGATCAAAAGCTTCCTAAATCAGGGAAATAAGATTGCTTCCTGAATTAAGGAGGTGATCAAAAGCTTCCTGAATCAGGGAAGTAAGATTGACCCTGAATCAGGAAAGTGGAATTGACCCTGAATCAGGGAAGTGAGATTGACTCTGAATCAGAGAATTGATTAAAAGCTTCTTGAATAAAGAAAGTAAGATTGACCCTGAATCAGGGAAGTGAGATTCGTATCCCCTATAAGCAATCAAATTTTACCTTACGATACGGTCAGGTAGATCATCCGTGACTTTTTCAAATCGATAGGTTAAATGTTTCTTTTTCCATGTTCTGGATACGCCAAGTTCATAGACTAATATATCAGGTACGCCACATTGTGGCCTAGCCATAAACTTCCTGGTTTCCTCATCCAATTCTCCAGTTTCGTCTAACTCGTATAATTTTTGAAACTTCCTAAAAAATTGATTTTTACTAATAATCTAAATTTTTATATACAATATTTCATTCTCTAATTCATTTTCATCATTATTTGCAGAAATTTTCATTGGTGGCGCATACCCATTTTTTACTAGATATTGCTAAAAATTTTTTTAGAGATATTATAGGTATAAAAAAGTGGATTTTTGTGATTTTTGGATCCCGAAATATTTTACTCTATTCTGTAGTGAAAATTGTAATTTTTCATTTTCCCTGAACCAGGGTCAGGGATGTATTTCCAGGGTTGGAAAATGAGCGCAATCGATTCCTCTCGCAAAATTAGTTTATATGGGTCATTTTTGTTAAAAAATTTAACCTCAAAAATCACAAAAATCCATTTTTTGCGCCAAATTGTAAATTTAAACGTAAAAAGTTACAAACCTTGGCTTGTTCGTTCGAAAGCGGTGAGACATCAAAATTCTGAACCCTAATCTTTAGCCAATAAAATAAAATGGCTCCAACAATAATGGTACAAAAAGCGGTGGCTATAACACATGGTTTAAACCTTCCTTTTAGAGGATCGAGTAATTGTTCGCAACAGCGCATCTATAGACTTGGGTTTATAGGCTTAGGCTTAAGCTTAGGCTTAGGCTCAAGCTTATTTTAGACCTAGACGTAAGCTTAAAAAATGTAGTTGTATTATTTTAGAAACATTCGAAAAACGATTTGTGTAAAAAAATTTCTATCTATCGAGACAACGTCCTGGTGTAAAAAATTATATGTTGATCAATATTTTTACAAACGAGAATAGGCCATCAAACATAGTTTACTCGCCGAGTGATTTAATTTGTCAAACTAATGAATACATCTCACCATTATTACAGCAAAAATGTCAATTCGTACCTAAACTATAAAAAAATTGATTGGCGCCAATAATTTTGATATCCAAATGTGTTTACAGGGTGTATAAAAAAACCTGAATTTAGACGATTTTTCCATGTTTTTTCGATCCGAAAATTTTTTCAAAAATGACTCTATTAGGGCTAATTTTATGCGGGGAATCGATTGCGCGCATTTCCAACGCTGCCATGGATCAGGGGTATTGGAGTGTGTGTATTGAAACAAAAATCTTGAATCAGGGAATCGGAGTATGTATTGAAACGAAGACCAATTTTGTTATAATACATCAATTTTTCTTTAATTTAGTATTAGGGAAGCGTTTTCAAGCTTCGGAAATGCGCGCAATCGATTTCCCACATAAAATTAGTCTCAAAAAATCATTTTCAGGCAGAAAATCTAAAAAATTTTTATTTTCGCTTCATTACACAAACTTCAGTTCCATGATTCAGGGTCAGAAAAGCGTTGACCAAACCCAACATACCAAAATTTTACTGGAAACCTGGGCTACATTTTTTGTAAAGAAAACTTTGACTGAAAGCCTCGCAACTGGGTCAAAAATACCGATCTTTGTCAGAGAGCAGGTCAAAAAATCAGGGTATGTCTCATCATAGATTGGAGTATAACTTTTTATCGAAGTAAAAACTTTCTATAAGTGTCTGTACAAAAGTTGTAGTGCAGCTTTTCAGCTTTCTCCTGAGTGGTCGACTGAAGCTTAATTCAATATCTATAAAGATTCCTTGAAAAAATTGCTTTTTGCACCGATTTTTTCAATTTTGATAAAATTAACATTGTAGCAATTTTTATAGCAAATGAGACGAACAAAATGGCACCAAAATTATCCAATTTGAACATTGTTTTGGGTTATTGAAACGAAAACCCTGATGCATGTTTTCGTTTCAATAACCCAAAACAATGTCCAAATTGGATAATTTTGGTGTCATTTTGTTCGTCTCATTTTCAATATACAGACAATGGTTTAAAATTTATCAATCCTATTTTCAAATCCATTTTCTTCTTTGTTATTTGTCACAAATAAATAAGCTCGGAGCACTATTATCCAAAAAGCTATATGAAAAATATCAAAAATCAATGCATACGCAAATCCTGCGTAACAATAGCTTGCAATGTCTGGAAAAATATTATTTTAAAGGGGGTGCACGCCCGGTGATCGAAAATTTTTTTTCTAAAATTCCCAAAACATGAAAACGCTTCTCTGACCCTGATTTAGGAAAAAAGTTGGGTATTAACGAGAAAATGGTCCTTTTTCATTGAATTAGGGTCAAGAAAGTGTTTTCATGTTTCGCAATCGATTCCTCGCATAAAATTATCCCTATATGGTCATGTTTAAAAAAATTTTTTCGACCGAATGATCGTGCACCCCTTTTAAAATAATTCAGTCAGAAAAAATTACTTGGCTTGTCGTTTTTATTGTCAAAAAAATTTTCTTGCTTGATAGCCTCGATTAAGAGAAAAATGCCAAAAATTCCATAAATAATTATGATTATAGCCTAAATACAAAGTTTATAAGCAAATTTGAAATTGTTTGAAATATTTGGCAAGCATAGCGGAGTGGTAAAATTGCTATATTTTTAATATATTTTGATCAAGTTCAAAACTATGTAATTTCCAATTTTTTATTTTTCATGATATTTATTTATTTATATAAATGCAAAATTTTTGGTTCTTGGCGGGTGTCGAACCTAAAAATTAGCACACTACCCACTAGGCTATGGGTACATATTTTCACCCACCCCTTATTTACACCATGTATAAGGATAAAACCTTACATAAACCACCAAATAAGACAAATAAGACTCGGAATTATGCCCATAAATTACTTTAAGACAGGCTAATAGTAAAACCCCATATAGGGCTAACACTATTGGGTTGATGACAATGTAAAAAGTATGACCATTATTAATCGCTAGTATAATACAAACTATGGCAAAAATTATATGAATAAAAGCAAGAATGGCATCAATCACTCCGACGATAATGGCTTTCATCTAGAGGAAAAAATATATAGAACATTTTCCTGACTATATGATAAAATCATCACCTATGGCGAAGTAGCAAAGCGGCTCACTTGCACTCACATGGTCGAGGGATCAATCTCTCTAGGAAAAATTGATTTTGGACACTGCAAAAAGAAATAGCTCCTCGTGGGATTGAACCCTCGACCTTATGTACAGTTGGCGCCACTTTGCTATGTAACCGGCACTTTTTATTATATCTCTTTGTGAAAAACGTTATAAAATGTTTACTTGAATATGCATTTTAAAAATCGAATTTTTAAATAATTTTTAGCAAAATATCAACGATGCTTAGGGCAAGAAAAATTGTCACATGCATAAAGCTTCATTTTTTACTTCATAAAATTTGGTCACACGAAAATGGTCAAGATGACATAAAAGCTTAGTGCGAAGTTTTTATATGCTTTTAAGCACTTCATAATACCTGAAAGTAAACACTTTTATCGACAAATTTGAAGATATATTCAATTTTGAAATTGTACTAATTAAAATGAACACCCTGTATATAAATTTTTTAAATAAAAAGAAAATATACAAACTACAAAATTATAAATGATCAGTAAAAACTGTTTATAAATGAATTGTAATTTCTCTAACTGTCTAACTTTGTTTATAACAAATGAAGCGAAAATAATTTTATTGTATGACTTGACTAGAAAAATCGAGTGATATCTCTGGTTCCTCTGCATTTATGCGAGAAAATCTTTCGCCTTTTACTAAAGATTTCCGTGCAGGGGGACGCTTATGAGTATTACTCAATTTTTGGACGCCTCCTTATGGAGGTAAAATTGTTACTCTTTAAATATTATCTGATATTTATTAGAAAATTGTTATAAAAATAGAGAGCAGCAATCTTGGAAGTAAAATTGGCATACAGACTATCCAATCGTGGTGTATATTCTGTTCGATTAAAAAGCGAAAAAAATTGCGCCCAATAGTAAGTGACCGCCTTCAGCTCGCTCAGTGGACTCAGATTAGCTTTTGCGACAAACTGAATAAACTCTCAGCATTACGTGAACGTTAATTATCATTGCCTGTATCTTTTTACCGACGCCATCTAAATGAAGACTTTGTTTTTGTCCAAGAAAGGTTCCATAAAAATGCCCTTATTCACGTCAGATGTGTAACGATTGGTTTAGAAGAAACAACGTTGAGCAACTTTAACATAATGTGATTTTGTTAATGGATTTATATTTTTGCACAGTTGAAAAAACGATGTTTTCGGTAAAAATTTCTATTTTTTGCTGTCAGAATAATTTTTGTTTGCTACACATATCGTTTCAGTCTCTAATGTTTCTATTAAAAAAGGTTCCGATTCTTCTTTTCAACTTTAAGGACCGAAGCCTCCCCAAACGAGTGGACTTATATTTTTGCACAGGAGTGTATATTGCAAGTGAGAATTTTATCACTGCACCATTAAAATAAAGTATTTACGAAATTCTAAAAAAAGTTAAAGTTTATCACATAAATATACTCCCAGAAATCACAATAACATAAGAACTATATGTAATTGGGTACTAGTCGACTTACGTATGCCATCCAAAAAATTTTCAATTCTTCATCAAAAATCATTATTTTTTCACTAAAAATTGAAAATTTCTGAAAGCTTTCAGCTTGAAAACGGCAATTTTTAAGCTGAGACCCCCTCAGAAAATGACAATTTTTGGCCAAAAAATTATTTTTGTGAAAAAATGAAAATTGTTGGGTGGGTACCTAAGTCATACGAGTACATTTAAGTGTATTTAAGTTTATCAGCCTCAGTAATTTCTCTGATCACTTTGCATGGCACGCCAGCGGCCAATGAACTTTCCGGAATATCCCGATTCACAACACTACCAGCACCGATGACACAATTGTTTCCAATAGTGACACCTGGCAGAATATTTACTCCTGCGCCAATCCAAACATTGTCACCAATTTTTATGGGGTAGGCATATTCTAGGCCTTTATTACGCCTCTCGAAATCTAAAAAAATTTATTATGAGAAAGATACAGCCTATTTTAAAGATAATGTCGAGTTCGGGATAGCATGGCGCAGTGGATCTTTACGCTATTTCAAATAGGTCGATGGTTCGAATCCCGCCTCAACTTAATAAATGCAAAAGCAAAATGCTGGAAGTGGGAATCGAAACAAAATCCTTTGCACATTAGTAAAAAATCCACTGCACTATGCTTGCAAAGTTCTTCGTATTCTTGAAATATAACTAAAGACTACCTATAGGATGCCCAGCTGTATGGATACCAACATTTGGTGCTATAAAACAATTGTCGCCAATAGTAACCTTGGCTCCATCCAGGATCACCAAATTGACATTGGAATAAAAGTTTTCGCCGAGTTCGATATTATACCCATAATCGCAGTGGAATGGGCTTTCTATCGTAAAGTTCTTGCCGGTTTTTGCTAAAGTTAAATGTTTGTATAGAGCTGGGTCAAACCCCGTTGTAGACCAAAAATTTTTTGCTTTTCATAAATTTGCCCAAACTTGTGCTACTTGGTTCAAAATTGCTTAAATTAGTATGATAAACTGGGGGACCGAGTGGTGCGCTCTCGGAGAGGAAAAGAAGTTGTAGTTATTACCCGTAGTACGGAGCTCGGCCTTCGGTCTCGTTACCGAGTACTACTCGTTCTTCGGCCTCGCTCCGAGTATATGTGTTTCAAATTTTTTGGCAGGGACAAAAACGTTCAGTTTCTGTTGGGAATTGAACCTGTAAGCAATTTATATAAGCCGAGAGTCTTAGCCACTTGGCCATAAGGGTAAAAAAAATTAAACAAAAAGTAATCTATAGCCAAAATAGGCAAAAGCAAAAATTTTCATAAAATAAAAAATTTTTGCCTGGATTTCGAATTTGGTTTTAAAAAAAATTAGCACACTGCCACTGAGCCAATAGTGCCATAAAATCGAAATGATACTATAAAAACGTTTTCATGCTCCAAAATTTGACCACAAATGAGTAAAATTATTTAAAAAATAATTTTACCAATAAGCTTCTTAATAATCTTCTGTTTTTCTTCAACCTTTTCTGGATGCAAATGATTGTACTCATATAGAAGAACTTTTGATTTTTGTCTATCTTCCAGGATTTCTTTGTCATAGTTTGCATCGTATATCATGCTCCTGACCATCTTTTCTTTTTCTGTGAGTGGAGCTTCGCCCATTTTTAGCCAAAAATTTAATATAGCTCAATTAAAAAACCGACTAATGATAGGCGTAAAACAGGTTATAAAAATGTCAAAAAACCAATTTATGCCTTTAAATATGCATATAAGAAGACGTCTATGAATGTTTTGCCAAGTATTCAATTTGGCGCAAATTTAAACAAAAAGAATGATTTTTTTAATACACGTTATCTCTAAGAATCGAGTTTTATGGAGATCTAGAAAAAAGGTGTCTCAAAAATTTTTAAAAATAAAAAATCTTAAAGTGTAACAACGTTTATAGCCTATTTTCCAAAAATCGAAAAAAAATTTCCGATTTTCTTCTAAAAATCGAACTTTTAGAGTAATTTCTAGGCGAAAAATCGATTGTGCGCATTTTTGGAGTATGAAAAATTAAATATGACCCTAAAAATCAGGGTAGAATTGCGTTACAACGCGAAAATTTTTTTCTAATTATCTGATATTGAATTAGACCATTGTTCCAATATTTTATTTCTTCGTTTGAACGGAGCCGATTTTTATAATTTGTTTTTAATGATTGTATTCAAATAGCTAGAATAAATCGAAAGGGTACCCCTAAAATTTCTTAAACGACCAGTCCAGTCAGTTACAACCATATGAACAAATGATATATTAGGAAAAATCATGAAAAATGGGGCATTTTTTATTTTTTACGGCATGTTCTGAATCGTTGTAGTTTTCGAGATAATTGCGTTTGAAATTTTGAATTTATTACAAGCTTTTCGTTGTAATACATAAACTTTTTTAGTTTGTGTATTACAACGAAGAGCTTGTAACGAATTCAAAATTTCAAACGCAATTATTTCGAAAACATCAACGATTCAGAGCATGCCGTAAAAACAAAAAATGCTCCATTTTTCATTATCTTTCCGAATATATCATTTGTTCATATGGTTGTAACTGACTGGACTGGTCCCTTAACCATAAAAAGCTGAGTCCCGATTTAACAGAAACTACTAGAAATTTCAGTGGAATTTCACGCTTTATCTAAAAATGCCTATTAGGTTCGGGTCTTTTGTCGATTGGAATGTGAAAAATTTATAAAATTTGTTTAGCTGCATGAAATGTTGATTATCTCGTTTTGTTTCGTGTAGAATATTTTTTGACAAAAGGTCAAACATGGTTAAAGGATCAAACAACATTTAAAATTGTTCAAAAAATTAATTTTTTTTGCAAAAATTTTCAATTTTTATGGAAAAGTGGCAAATTAAGATACTTTTTTTGTTGAAAAATTTTTTATCCAAAAATATCGGGGAAGATCAAGGAAAAAAATTTATCATTTTTGATGATGTAATGGGTAATTGCCCCCTTTCCCATCGGTTTTTGCGTGCTAAAATTGAGGAAACTTGAAATTTTAAAATCGAGTCATGCCTTAGAGGTAGGGTTAAGCCTACCTCTAAGACTAAGTTCAGGTCTAAACTTGAGCCTAAGCCTAATCCTAAGCCTATTTCTAAGTCAAGCTTAAGCCTAAGTGCAGAAAATAGGAGTCTTTTAAAAAAGGCAAAAGAAAAGGCTTAACATTCTCTTATTCAATTATTTTGATTTAAACTTAAACGTAATTTATAAATTTGTTCACCTCTTTTTCAAGATTCGTGTGCAAAACTGTAGGATCAACACCACTAAATAAAGAAATAGCCCAAACTGATGTAACAATAACGGAATAGCCATTAATAATTTGTGTATTACAACGAAGAGCTTATAACAAATTCAAAATTTCAAACGCAATTATCTCGAAAACTACAACGATTCAG
>JAQGBS010000239.1:0-24794 GCA_034698545.1 Acrobeloides obliquus | reverse complement strand
ATATGAAAATGAATGGTCATAATTGGAGTATGTGATCGTTATGAAGTGGCCGATAAAGTTAGTCAAGCTTGGAGAATGTTTGCATTTCAAATGTTTAATAAAGGCTATAAAAGTGTTTTTAAAGCAAAAATTGAAAAAATCAGCATGGAAAATATTTCAGGAAAATTTAAAAATTATCTAAATTTTTAAGATAAAAAATATTCAAAAAAGCGAATTGCTTCTTACAGTGATAACTCAAATTATGGTCTCCAGGAAAATTCAAGTATGCAGTACAATATGTGTTGTTCTATCGTACTGCATACTTGACTTTTCCATACAGTCAACTTTCCATATAGTGACACCCCCTTTAATTCAATTAGTGATCCCTTTATAGCTTTTTTGATGCATCCCTGTGTGGTCGTTGACGGAAAAATCAGGATTAGTACTAATCCTTATTTTCCCGGCGTCGCCCGTTCGATCTGGCAAGTTAAGCAACGTTGGGCCCGCAGGTTCAATCCCACGAGGGCAAAAATTTTGGATTTTCAAAAAATTCTTTTACAAACAATGGAGCAAAAATGTTTTCGTTCGATATGCGACATGAGTAAGCGGCAATAAAATCAATCCTTTTTAACATTCAATATTAACTCTAATTGCCAATAAAGTTTTTATTATTATGTTCCTATGATTCAAATTTATGGCTTGTAGAAGCAATAAAAAGATCAACTTTATAATCGTCATATGAAGAAAATTCGAGATCTGAATCAACTTTTTATTTTTTCTAAAACGAATAAAATATAATACTCCCACAAGTTGTTAAAGCCATTTTTAGAAACATAAGGTGGCCCAAAAAGTGCATGTTTGTGATTTTTAGTGAGCCGGAAACTTTTTTATCTAAAAATGAGCCATCTAGGGGTAGTTTTATACGAGAAATCGATCCGTTTCCGCCAATAAAAAATAGCTCACGATGGACAAGTGGATAAGAAAGCCGCCCGTCCGATCTTACAAGTTAAGCAACATTGAACCCGCAGGT
The DNA here is from genome assembly GCA_034698545.1 of Acrobeloides obliquus. Taxonomy (NCBI): domain Eukaryota; kingdom Metazoa; phylum Nematoda; class Chromadorea; order Rhabditida; family Cephalobidae; genus Acrobeloides; species Acrobeloides obliquus. The sequence goes on along the minus strand of JAQGBS010000239.1, from coordinate 23,785 downwards.
CCAATCCCGCTATGGTAATACTTTTGATTTTCAAACAAATTCTTTTACAAACATGGAGCAAAAAATTTTTTACTTATGAGCAGAAATGGACTATACGCAATTCCGAACACTAAAAATGCCTCCGATGTCTTGCATAAAATTATCTCTAGAAAAGTGATTTCTAGATAAAAAATGCGCGCGTCCGATCAAGCAAGTTATTTTCTTTGCTTCAAAAATCCAATTTTTTCCCTGAATCAAGGTCAGTGAAGCATTTTCAGGGTTCGGGGATAAGTGTGATCGATTCCTCACATAAAATTACCTCTAGAAAAGTAATTTCTAGATAAAAATGCGCCCGTTCGATCAGACAAGTTACCTTTTTTACTTCAAAAATCCAATTTTTTCCTGAATCAGGATCAGTGAAGCATTTCCAGGGTTCGGGGATGAGCGCGATCGATTCCCCACATAAAATTACCCCTAGGATTAGAAAAATAAATTTCCGCTCCTAAAATCGTATAAATGCACTTTTTTCTATGCGGGAAACACAATTAAATGGTCAGCATCCTAGCCATTAGGTCATGCGCGCCCAGTTTTTTTTTAATCTCGCCAAGAAACAGAGTTTAGACATTTACCGCTGCGTCAAAAGTCAAAAATTTTTGAGGATATGAAATTTTATACTCTATTAGACTATACATTATTTTAAATATATTTTTATGGAAATTCGAAAATCAAAGATCATAGGCCTATAGTTTAATCATTTTTTACTCCAACTTTACAATACTAATACAAAAAAGAACGTACATAATATATCACTTGTCAAAAACCTTATAAAATTGCCATTTCAACGAAACCAAATGTTCTCTTTCATCGAAAAACTCCAAGAAAATTTTTATTATAAAAGCCAATGATCAGAGTAGTATTGCCATTGTAATTTTAAAAAATTCACGTTCATATAATGTTTTCAATGTTTATCTTAAAGGACCAACCGAACCTCGAGAAATTATTTTAAAAGAAAGAGGAATTTTTACTGATCATTTTTTGCTTTTATGACATCCCTTGAAAGTTGAACCCTTTCGAGTTAATTGCGTTTGAAATTTTGCGCAAAAGTTTCAAACGTGATTGTGTGAAAATTGAAAAAAATCGATGCAAATTCGATTTTCCGCAAAAAATTCAAAAAAGTTTGTGCATTACAACAAAGAGCTTGTACACAAATTCAAATTTCAAATGCAATTATCTCGAAAACTACAACGATTCAGAACATGCCGTAAAAACAAAAAATGATCAATACAAAAAACAAAATGATCAATACTCTTTCTTTTAAAGATAAATGCTTGAGGTCCGTTCAAAAGTTCAGTGGTCCTTTAATTTTGCTCAGGATAGTGAAAAAAGCGCCTCAATAGTGCAGTGGTAAATGTACCAGACTAAAATTAACACATGCGGATTAACTTCGTTTTTTTCAATTTTTAAAAATAAAAAATAATTTTAAGCTAAAAAAAGTTTTCCAGATGATAAGGTATATTCTTCCATTTTTGTGCTTATTTTGTATTTTCTTGGCTGAAGAAGATTTGAAACATGTCAAGCATGCTGTTCTAGACAAAAACACCAAAATTGTCTTCTGGGGCACTCGACATGGAAATCGAAACCCGACACAATTTTTAAAAGAAGTTATTGACAAAAAATCTCAAACTTGGGGTTTTGAAGGAGACTCTGAATTGACAAAGGTAATCACGGCGGGTTTTTGTTGCAAAATTAGAGGAAATTCGAAAGTTTAAAAACTTTTTAAAAAATTAATCTTTTTACGTATACGTGAAATATACGTACACCTAAAAAGTGAAAAAATTTTTGCCTCTGATTTCGATGATTTTTGTGTCAATTTCTCATCTTCTCTCATCCTCCCCAACAACTTTTGCAACCGCGCTTGGAGCTTAAATTTATCGTTCCCAAAATTGTCTGGACAAACAAACAGGCACAAATTACACGTTTAATGTAGTAGGATTAACCTAAAACATTAAACGCGCTATGTGTATCTGTCTGTTTGTGTTATCCCCGTCACTTGAAGTCCAATTCCGCCACGGCCTATACCAATCGATAGGGCTCAGTGAGAGAAGAAAAACGACAGCAAAATCATGGGCTTACACTTCAAGGAAAATTTTTTACCCCCCTTTTATGTTTAACGTAAGTCTTATAGGACAATTTTAATGACAGTGATTTGAGGCCCACATGGTCGAATAGACGCTCGACTCGTAGAGATTGCTCTCAGATTCGATCCCCAGCTGGGCTCAAAAGATTTTGATGGAACAAAAAAATTTAAAAATATTCTTAATTTATACAAAAATAAAAAATGGGTAAAAATTAAAAAATCGATTAAAATTTAAAAAATTAGTAAAGAGCGCTCGGATATTTAGTGTTCGGATTGAAAACAATTCTCTCCCCTCCGGATGCGTAGCGCTCAGTTCCCCAATTTATAGACTTCTATTTTTCGTATTGTAATACAATTTGTTAAACTTTTAGTTTGGAAAAAGACAAGCTTTTGGGCTTGGAGCGGAGTTAAGAAAATATCTAAGTGGATATTTGGATGATAATTATTTAGCTCCTGAGGCAAAATTCTTTAGCAGTAGCGCAAGTAGATGTCAAATGACTTTGCAGGTAAAATGTTTAAAAATATTTTTTCGTTACCTACTCTGAAATTTTTGCAAAAAACGATAGCTTTTCTTAGCCAAGTTTTATTAATATATAAACTTATACTTTTACCACTACACTATAAGAGTAATGCGCGCAATCGATTTCTTTCATAGAAATAGGGTTATTTTGATTAAAATTAAAGAAGCTTGAAAATTTTTGGAAAATTGTCACTTTTTTTGGGGCACCTTGAGGTTAATTGTTTTAGAACATTAATTATAGTTTTATAGTTAGCACTAGCTGGCCTTTATCCTCCAAAAACATTTGCTACATGGAAGCCTAACGTCAATTGGACCCCTGTACCATACACAATCGATGACCCAATGCTTCGAATGTATGCTATTAAATGCCCAAAAAGTGATAAAGGTAAAAAACATTTAGATGCATCAAAAAATTTAATACAAATGGCTGGTGATGCATCGAAATCGAAGGGCATTAACCACTGCGACATGACTTTTCATGATTTCGTGATCAGTGGTAAATTACCACGTTGAAAATCAATTACTGCGCCATGGCTCTTCAGAGTTGAATGGTGCAGTGGTAAAGTCCAACGATAGAAATTAACCACTGCGCCATGAATTCTTATGCTTGCATATCACAGTGGTAAATTCCAATGTTAGGAATTAACCATCGCATAATTATTTTTTATGCTTTCGTGGCGCAGTGCCAAATTCCAACTTTAGAAATGTTGTGATGTGCATGGAGTGTTGAGAAATGGGCCCTGCGCTCTCCTGATGAGTCGCAACTACGACGAAACACTTCGCCATTTCACAATCACAACAAGAAATTAACCACTGCGCCACGTTTTTTCATGTTTGCGTAGCGCTAGTAATATTCAAAGTGATAAATGAGGATAAGTGTGATAATAGGCTTAATGTGATAACATTAGCACTAGTGATAACAATTTTTGTGATAACGTTATTAATTGAGATAACAATTTTTATGAAAATGTTATCACTCACAACTTTTTCGTTAACATTTTTGTTTGAATCGGACATAAAGCTTTTTAATCCTAACGGGATCTAACTCTCGACCATTCGAGCTTAAAGTAAAACGCTTGCCACTTAAGAGATAAAAATCAAGTAAATGGAACCATGAGAGATAAAAATAAAGTAAATGGAATAATCGCCATTTAGTTAATTAAAAATATTATCTTTGATATATTAAACTTTTTAGTATGGGAACCAATTTCGCACGACCTCCTTCCTGAACTTAAAGAACAGCTTACTCGTCACAAAGCCCTTCTTGATTATATGCACAAAAATACCGGCTGGAATGCATCACTTGCTAATGCTGCTGATTTAGCTGACAATCTATTGGAAATTGTAAAAATTAGTATATCTTAAAAGGGGGTCCGGATAATAGGTCAATCTTCAACAACAAAATTTTTCTCGATATGACCTACAGGGATAATTTGATGCGAGGGATCGATTGCGCGCACTCCCGAAGCGCGAAAACATCTCCTTCATCCTGTTTTCATGAAAATGTTGATTTTTTAACAACTTTTGTTCGCCAGAGATCGTTAGAAATTTGAAACCCACCCTCCCCCCAAATTGATATTTTCACGAAAACAAGGTGAAGAAGGCATTTTCGCGCTTCGGGAGTGTGCGCAATCGATTCTTCGCGTCAAATTACCCCTATATAGGTCATTTTGAGAAAAATTTTTTGTCGGAGATTGACCTATTGGACTCCACTTTAAAAATATTTTAGCAATATTACAAAGCTGCTTATCCTGAATGGATAAAAAATGTCAAACTTCCAGGTTACAGAAACTCTGAAGAGCTTATCAAAGCTTATATGAGTTTTAGTAAGTCTTAAAGTTTAAAAGATTTATATTTTTTGTTGAAAAAATGCATTTGTTTTAGTGGAGTCCCATCAAATTGCATGCGCTGTTTATGAGCCATGTAGAAGGATGATGTCCGGATATTGGTTAAATACTATTTTGGATGTGATAAACAATGTTAAAAGTGGCAAAAAATCTCCAAAAGTTATTGGATATGCTTCGGTAATTCGTGTTTTACAAATTTTATTTAAAAAAAAATTAACAATCATTCGGCCACAAGAACTCGAGCATAAACTTACTTTTTTATATACTTTTTAGGAGCTGTTTTGGCATTATACAAGGTGAGTAAAAAAGTGCATTTTTGTGATTTTTGGGGCCAAAAAAATTTTTTGGGACCAGAAAGTTTTTTAAACTAAAAATAACTCATATAGGAGAAATTGGCAAGGGGTCACTTGCGTCCGGAAATTTACGTCCCGGAATTTTCCGTCCGAATATTTGAGTCCAGACATTTGCTCTTGGATATTTGCGTCCGGAAACTTCCGTCTCGGACATTTACGTCCCGGACAATTGCGTCCGCACATTCATCAAAATTTTCGCCTTTGCGTCCGGACGCAAATGCACGGGACTCAAGTGTCCGGGACGGATGTTTCCGGACGCAAATGACCTCTCGCCGGGAAATTTTATGCGGAAAATCGATTGCGCATTCTCGAAGCATAAAAACGCTTCCTTGACCCTGATTCAGGAAATAGATTTGGTGTATTAACGCGAAAATTGAAACTATAAAAGCATCTATCTGGGGGTAATTTTATGCGGGAAATCAAATGCGCACATTTTCTAAGCATAAAAAATTATCTTGACCCTGATTCAGAGAATGGAGTTGGTATACGAGCGAAAAAGAAAATTTTCCGATTTTAGCATCAATACACCAACTTCATTCCTTGAATCAGGGTCAAGATAATTTTTCCATGCTTAGAAAACGTGTGCAATCGATTTCTCGCATAAAATTACCCATCTATGGGTCATTTTTAGTAAAAAAATTTTCCGATCCCAAAAAATTTTTCGGGCCCAAAAATCACCAAAATGCACTTTTTTTACTCACCCTGTAATACAGTAGAGTGAAAACAGTTGGGTGAAAATGTTATATTAAGATTTTAAAAAGCTGGTATATTCCATGGTTAGACAACTTTTTTTCAAAAAAAATTTTTTTAAATGTTTCTCAGAATAGTTTAAAATAACAGAATATACTGGAAATTTGAAGGATTATTCCCGTGTTAAAAATTTTTTACGATTTTGGGAATTTTTTAATATGTATAGCGCTAGTTCAAATCCTTTGGAAGCTATAAATTTTTGCCATTTTATATATTTTTTAGCACACCGAAATTACCCTTGCTCTTATGAAAGCATTGTTTGTTGAAAAAGAAGAATTAACCACCACTGCTGGTTTTGTACTTGAAGTTCGAGACAAGCCAGAATGGTCAGTTCGGGTTCTAAACCATGATCCGATTGAGTTTGACAATCATGTTATTTATAAGGTATAACTATGTTATCGTTCAGCAATGAAAACAGTTTGGCGACCATAGCTCAATGGCAAGTGGCATCAAGTTCAAACTAGTTAAATCAAAATCATGCATCCCTGCGTGGTCATTTTGCAGGAAAATTATTAACGATCGGAATAGATCGTTTCAAACTTTATTTTTCCTTATAAATTTTTTGAGCTATGGGGTCATAAAGTTGCAAAATGTTTCGATTTTACTTTGTTCAAAAAAAATTTGGCTACAAGCGGGATTCGAACCCATGACTCTGTGGTCACAAAGCCACTTCTTTGTCACTGTACCATGGAGGCTTGTTGAAATGTTTTTTCAAACCAAGTACTAGCGCTTTTTAAAAATTAAAAATCGAAAAATTTTGTAACTTTATAACCCCAATAAAAATTTATATTCAATCAATCAAGCGACTATTATATTCATTTTTTTCACATTTTTTTCTAACTTTTGAGCTAGGTCTCGAAAAAATCTGAGTTTGTCAGACCTTGAAGGTCTCTTGTAAGCTATGTTTACAAACTTTTCTAGAGGAGAATATTAATTCTGCCTATGCTATAACCAAGCAAAAAATTAAAATTTTTAGTCAAAATATGAACCAATAATGGCAAGGAAAGCAGATAACGATGGATGGGTTAAATATGATGATTTTGTTCGTTTTGTTACTCCTCATGCAATCAAAGATTGGCGCCGAGAATGTGGAACAACAAGCTGTGAACTATAAAAAATTTTAGGATTAGAAGTTGTTAAAATCTTTAGTCTAGGTAGTAGTCTAGATATGTTTACATTATAAAAAAATGTTTACATTTTTATCTGTGGATCCAACGTTGCTTAACTTGCCAGATCGGGCTATTTTTTTTCTTTTGGGCGGAAACGGATTAAACAAAATTCATTTTAAACTATAAGCAAATTTAAAATAACGATTTTTATCGTGAACTTGATTCAGTGGTAGTGCTCCAAGATTCGAGTCTAAGGGTTTCGGGTTCGAATCTTACCTGAGTCGATTTGATTTTGTTGCAAAAAAGCTGGTATATGCCATGATTATAGATTAATTTTGCTACATTTCCTCCTTCGATAGGTAGCCGTAATTTTTTGGAAAGCTCGTCATGTAAAATTTATATAAATGGTTGATGTTTTACACATTTTTTAGCATTCGATTTATAGAATTTTATTCCTAAAACGGCGGTATCTCAATTCACCCACTGTACAGTTCACCCACCAAGGACACTTCACCCACTAGAAACTTCATCCACCATGGTCAGATTATTCACCATGGTCAGATTATCCACCATAAACACTTCACCCATCGGACAGTTCATCCACTATAGACACTTCACGCACTTTTTACAAAAAAAGTAAGGTAGGTTTCTATTTTTGGTGGATGAAGTGTCCATGGTGGGTGAAGTGTCTATGGGGAACAAAGTGTCCATCGGGTGAAATGTCCGGTGGGTGAAGTGTCCATGGTAAGTGAATTGTCCTTGGTTGGTGAACTGTCCCAGTGGGTGAAGTAAGATACCGCCCCTAAAGCATATAAAACAAAAGTATAGGAAAATGAGCAAAACATTTTAAAAAATATTATAAACCCGTTAAATTTCTTATTAGTGTCATGTCTTTACGTACTTCGAATAAGTTGAACACAAAAATTGCCACATTCAACACAAAAAGCTTCGCAACAATTCTTATGCTTTTTCTTTGACTTTTCTAAAATTTTTATACATAAACGTTATAAAAGAGAAAAACTCATGGCCAAAATATAACGTTTTCATGGCTTTACGGAAAATTTCGGTTACTTGGCAAAGTGGATAAGGAAGCCGCCCGTCCGATCTGGCAAGTTAAGCAACGTTGAGCCCTCAGATTCGATACCACTAGGGCAAAAATTTTGGTCTACAAAAAACTTTTCTTAAAAACAATAGAACACTGCTTAACTTGCCAGATCGGACGGGTGGTTTCCTTATTCATTTCGACAAGTAGCCGACATTTTTCGTAGAGCTAACCATGAAAAACGTTATATGCTTTTCAATAACGCAATGGTAAAGCAAGTGCTTTTTTCTCTTTGGTTCTAATATCACTCGAATCCAAATTAAATCACGCATCCTTCATGGTCGTACTACACGGGGTACCGAAATGACAAAAAGGTGCAGGCAAGGGTCAAAATTAAACATTTTTCGCCAATTGACTCAGCTCGCCAAGTGGAAAAACTAGTGAATGTGTTTATAAGCATTTTCCTTTTTTTGGCTGTTGTACAGAAAAAGTTTCATCACCTTTTGGCTTAACTGGCACTTGTGTCGTCATCTTTAATGGTTGTGTAGTAATCGTGTTCAAACCTCTTGCAGTTTTTTGGTACTCTCTCCCGGGTTTTTGTGGTATGCCTCGAAAATCCACCTCATCCATTCCAAGCACCTCAACTCGAGTAACTCCTCCAGTAGATCGCATCTTGTCAATCGACAATGTTGTTGGAGCGGAATCTAAAAATTTGGTTATTAATACAAGTTTTTATATACCTGTAGAAAGAGGAGTCGGAGCAAAAATTTGCATACCTTGTGGCATGGGTCGATAAGGTTTATAAACAACAGCTTGGGCTTGTCCCCGTTGATTTAGGGGTAAAGTTTCTGGTCGTGCAATAGATGGTTTGTCGGTTTGTCGAAGGCGGTTTGGAGTGGCTAAATTTGAAAAAAAGTTCGAAATGAGAATTTTTAACATTTGAGATTTTCGACATGGCGTTGAAAAAACGTCATGCTTTCGCTTGATTTTTACGCTAACGAATTATGTTTTCGTCCAAAATTTCTGAAAAATTTTTGAGAAAAAACACAAGGGATGGCCTCATCTGAAGCAAACTCTACATATAAATAATACAAAAAATGAACTAAAAACTCACTCGACACATTTTGAATACTCTTCTGACAACAATCACAATTCGTCTCATTTTTGCTCAGCACCCAGATTTCACCATCTTCGTCTTCATACATTAGAAATTTGTGTGACATTGTGAAGCCATTTGTAAGCAACCCGAAAATTTTAAGATTATTGGAGCTACTACATAATAGGAGGCCACCCACATGAAAATTTTCAAAGTTTTTTCTAGAAATGACCCCTCTAGGGGTGAAAACATGCAGGGAATCCGAATTTGACATTTTCGATGCGAAAAAACGCTTCCCTGATCCAGGGAAGGCCTGTGTATTGAAGCGAAAAGTCGTAAAAATCTCATTTTTCGGGTTTTCGCTTTGATACTCAGGCCTTCCCTGAATTATGAAAGCATTTTTCGCTTTGAAAATGTCAAATTCAGATTCCCCGTATGTTTTACCCTTAGAGGGGTTATTTCCTGAAAAAAATTTTGAAAATTTTTTCACGTGAGTGGCCCCCTATTGTGTAGTAGCTCCAGAGTATTTTTCGTGGACGTAAAAAATTACTCATCCATCGATTTTTTCGAAAGTTTTGAAAAGCATCTCTTATTTTTTCCATTTGTTAGAAAATTCAAAAAACAATAATACTTCAATAAATGGTCTTTACAATAGGTTTTTGTGTAAGAGAATTTTAATGTGAGAGAGAGGAAATGTAAATATTTGAGTTTAACCCATTTTTGCCGGCAACTCAGTGTGACGGTATTTTTAAAAGTTTTGCATAGAAGTGTTTAGAATAACCTAAAAATAAGGTTCGCAAAAAATTGGCAAAATTTAACGAAGGCAAAATAATTAAGCTCCCATTGGGATCAACCTTCTATTTCTCTCATATAAAACCCCCTATAGGGTTATTTGAGAAAAAATTTAAAAATTTTTTGCAAAAATATGGCCAAGGCTAAGACCAAAGCTAAGGCCATGGACTTAGCTTTGGCCTTGGCCTTAGTCTTGGACTTACCCTTGGCTTTAGCTTTGGCATTAGCCTTGGCGTTGGTCTTAGCCTTGGTCTTGGACTTAGCTTTGGTCTTAGCCTTGTCCTTAGCCTTGGCTTTAGCTTTGGCATTAGCCTTTGCGTTGGTCTTGACCTTAGCTTTAGTCTTAGCCTTGGCGTTGGAATTTTGGATCATGTTAATTGGAACCCCCCCCCCCCCCCAAGTAACCTAGCTCCAAAGTTTGTATAATGAGCTTATTGAAGGGAAAGCGGATAAAATAAATTACCAATGTATAAGTTCTTCTTGCATATCAGTCTTGTTTATAGAATCAAAGCTGCGCTGAGGATAAATAGATTGAAGCACACTTTTTAGCTCATTTTCTTCCATTTCGAGGACTTTTCTTGGTCGTTTCATTTTTGTCCTATAATTTTTATTAAAAAAATAATTTTTTATATTGGGTTATAAGTATCGGCCGCTCAAAAAATACAAAAAATATTTCGGCATTTTTCGCTCGTTTTCGATGAATTTTTTTCAGTAGTATGCAAGAGTTTATGACGAATACAATCGTATCAGTCTTTTTTAGCATAGCTCATGTTTTCGTGTCAACACTCAGACTTTTTCAAAAAATTGGGCTCTCAAACATGTATCCTTATTTTAAACTGTTGACATTTGGCTATATAAATCGATTTTTGACAAAATTTTCGACCTTTTTAGAATTTTCTATACGCTGAACACTAATCCGCCGTTATATTTTGTCCTAGACTTTGGGAATATGGTTTAGAATGGCTTGCAAACAAAGACCTTTTTTGGGATATTCCACTCGTAGAGGTGCCTTCCATTGGTTAAAATCAAAAATTTTCGGGTTTGTATTCCCCACGTCAAAAAACCCCTGATTACAAAAAATCATCCGAATTGAAGAACTTTTGAAAATTCGAATTTTTTACCCTTTGATCACCCAAGGGGTAAAAACTTTTTTCTTTGTAATCCATTTTTGACCATATTTCTAGATCTATGACAAAAAATAACAGCGGATTCGTGTTCATTACATAGAAAACCCCTAGATAAGTCGAAAATTATATATCCAAATGTCAACAGTTTAAAATAAAGATACATGTTTGAGAGCCCAATTTTTTGAAAAAGTCTGAGTATTGATACGAAAACATGAAATATTCTCAAAAAGACTGATTGGATCGTATTCGTCATACACTCTTGTGTACTACTAAAAAAATTCATCAAAAAGAGCGAAAAATGCCGAAATTCGATGTACAGGGTGTGCGGAAATTATCCGATCCCCTATAGTAAGATATATCTAAATACTTTTTTTATAGGAACAACCATACGTCGAGATCTTGGTGCCATTTTAAAGCTATAAACGTGAGCTTTAAAAAGACACCAAGATCTCGATGTATAGATGTTCTCAACAAAAGTTATGGTGAAAAGTATACGACAATAGGGGATCGAATAATTTCTGCACACCCTGTATTTTTTGAGCGGCCGATACTTATGGTACAACGCAATACAATTTATAAATTAAGAAATGAGTACCAGGAGCCGAACGCTCACGATTTCTCCGAGAGTAACCCCGAGCGGCCGCTTAGCCTGAATAAAATTGTAACCCTACTTTCGATTGTGGTCAATCTATCTACTTCTGGATCAGGCCGAAACTACCGGGTTGTATAATCAAAATTTTTTGCAAACAACTTCAAGAAAACGAGTTAGAAGAAAAATGAAAAAATTAATAAAAAGTGCAAAAAACTTTAGACGCAAACGGGACTCGAACCCGACCTCTTAGGTTACAAAAGATAATCACTAGCCACTATACCATGGCGAAATATTTACACTTGTTTTAAAATTCGTACAGCTTCAAATGATTTTTTAGATAATTTTTCAAAATTTGTATATTTTTTGCAAAATTTTTGTCGATTCTCTTTGATTTTATGCTGAATTATGCACGAATTTTTTCTGGTTGTAACCATTGTCGTTTTTATAAATAATTTTTCTGATTTTTTCTTATATAAAATTAATATTTCTATAACTTTTTACTATCCCTTAAAAATTTTACATTTTTTCATGCTTCAAAATTTTGACGTAAATATCTCAAAATTTGATTCATACGCAATTTTCAACTTTAATGAACCGTAAAATCATTCATAACCTTCGAATCAAAACTCAGCTAAGTTTACATAGTAGGTGTTATTCATAAAAAAATATTTTGATATAGTTCAACTGGAAAAAATTTCAAATTTTCAGCCAACCATACAAAATACGTCTTTTTGGGAAAATAATTGCGTCAGTAAAAGTGTGACGCAATTTTGCACCCAGACTTTTAGAATTCTTGATTTGTTTACTGTCTGAAGAAAACGCCAAGGATTTTTAATAATTTTAAATTTGTACATGTTCAAATGATTTTTTAGATAATTTGACATGTACATTGTATAAATTAAAAAAAGATTTTCTTTTTATAGAAAAATAATATCACTACGGTGTTCCCTCAAAAAATACCCGTATACAAAAATTGTCCATCAATTTTGAATGTTGCAAAAAGGAATCGCTCTGAGCAGTATCGAACCCACACCACGGCTCACCAATGAGAAAAAGATGCAGGCAAGAATCAAAATTTAAAAAAAACTTCGCCAATAGACTCAGCTTACCGAGCGCTTCAAAACGAGTACCATATTGTGGGGATTTGAGGATTTGACACATGGCCGATTGGCTAATATATTCGGTTTTTACTCATAGAGCGCGGGTTCGATCCCGCGCATAAAGTCATTTTTTATTTTGTTGTCAAAATTTATAAAATTTTTGCATATCCACATTTTTATGCGGGGAACACAATGGCGCTATTATTTTTCGATAAAAACTTTTAAAAAATCATAAAATCTAAAACATTTTTTCAAATTTTACCAAAAGTTTTCATGGGAAAATAATAGCGCCATCGTGTTCCCCGCATAAAAATGTGGATATGTAAAAATTGTCATGAATTTTGATAACAAAATAAAAAAGACTTTTTGTACACGGGATCGAACCTGCGCCCTATGAGTGAAGGCCGAGCACGTTATTCAATTGGTCACGGGTCAAACCACCAATATCCCCGCATGTTTTTACACCTAGAGGGGTCATTTCTAGAAAAAATTTTACATTTTTTATAATAAGCATAAATCACCTAAGTTAAAACATAATCGACCAATAAAAACCTAAAACTGGACATAAAAATTTCTTCACGCAATCCAAAAATCAACAATCGGAAGTGCACTTTTGTGTACATCCGACCAATAAGTTCTATAAATACTTGCGCATACTTTTCGAGTATTTTCCGAGGTGTGAATCAGGAAGAAAAATTCCTCGCCTGTCAGAAAGTTAAAGAGGCATTTTTCACTTTTTTACGCACAAAATTGGATTATTTGGCCTACGTATAAACACTATAACAGCATGAAATCGATGCTGAATAACAAATAATAACAATGGTTTTTGGTTGAACATGGAATTTTCGGAATTTTCATGAAGTCATGAAATTTCGGGAAATCGGATTAGCATAATAAATCCTTGGACAATACGACAGAATTGAATGTAAGGATGATTCATTTTTGTACAAAATTGTTAAAATACTCGAACTTTACAAAAAAATAATACGATGATCTTTAAGATGCAATGTCTGGAAAATTCACACAGGGGTTGGAACAATGGCAAAAAAATCGCAAAGTTCCATTTTTTGGGAGCATCCTATACAAAATTTCGACCTCTCGGCTATAACAGAACCACCCTGTATTTAAAAGAACTTTTATACCACTCTGTATATATGTTGTAGTCTATATTGAATTTCAGCCAATCCTGAATCGGCTAGCCGATTTAGTATATTCAAAATTCACCAGCCGATTTAGGATCATTGATCTTGATTCTAAATCTCCGGCTATTCGTCTAGACTTAGGCCTAAGCCTAAGCCTAGGCCTAGGTCTAAGCCTAGGGCTAAGCCTAGGCCTAAGCCTAAGCCTAGGCGTAAGCCACGCCTAAGCCTAGGCCTAAGCCTAGACCTAAGCCTAGGCCTAAACCTAGCTTACGCCTAGAAAAATAGCCGGAGATTTAAAATCAAGGTTGATGATCCTAAATTGGCTAGCGAATCTTAAATGTCCTAAATCGGTTAGCCGATTCAGGATAGGCTGAAATTCAATATCGGCTACAACATATATATTATTATATATATTTTTTTTTATCATTTTTATTATTTTATATAAATTATTAATATATTATTTGCAAATTTTTATTTTCCTTGACAAGACGAATAACAGCTAGAGTATGATCCATCAGTAGTGTAAGTATTGCAATTACAAGCATAGTAATTTCCATCGCTAGCATAATAGCCACCATTACCGGTAACAGAATTGCCATAACCTGTGTAACTGCTGCCATATCCGGTACCATAATAGTTATTGCCATAACCACTGCCATAATAACTTCCGTAGTAGGGGTAATAGGAGCTGCCATAAGAACTTCCATAATAAGGGCTATAAGAGCTTCCATAGTAGCCTAAAAATAATAATGAGAATATACACTGCCGGTCATAAAGATTGAGCCACCCTAATTTTTAGGGTTTCTGGGCTCTAAGGTTAACAAGAAGGATCGGAAACAATATAGAGGTAATGGTCGAAAAACATAGTTTTACACAAAAGTTGGTGTTGTATTAATGCGACAACAAAAAATACAGCTTATGGCTAGATTCGAACCCAGATTAACTTATTTAGAAATCAACATGTTAGCCGCTCAACTATGAAGATAGAGTTTCCTATCACATCACTACTATTCTGTATTATGAACTTACTTCCATAATAACTGGGATAATAACTACTTCCATAATACCCACTACTACCAAAATGATGAAGACCGCCATAATAACCACTGCCAAAGTGATGAAGACCACCATAACCACCAAAATGTCCAACAGATCCTCCTCCATGATGCCCACCTCCTCCACTATGACCACCTCCGCCATGTCCACCTCCACCATGAGCAAGCACTATAGCTAACGTTGCAAAAAATCCAACCAAACAATTTAGAATAAACATGTTGTTAATCAAACTCGAGATTCTCGCGTATTCGTGTTCTCTTAAATATGGTTTCAAAACGTTTCGGATTTCGAACAACTCCGTAATTGGATCTTGGTTTCAAACGCATTTTCCCATCAATTCGACGAATGGTTTAATGGATAAAAGATTTTGGTGCACAGGAATTGCACTTTTCTAGGTCATAAGTTTTTATTCGCTAGAAGAGATGCACCTTTGTTTTTCTTGTTAAAACGCAGGAATTTCTTTAGAACAGGAAGTTAAATGTATCAAACAATAAACTTATTTTTTGTTTGATAAACAAAATGGGCAATGTTCAAATGTGGTGAAAAATATAGTCGAGTTGAGTTGTACAGTTGAATTTGTGTTTTGGAAATTTTTGACTAGTGCAAAAATTTA
This sequence comes from Acrobeloides obliquus, assembly GCA_034698545.1. NCBI lineage: Eukaryota > Metazoa > Nematoda > Chromadorea > Rhabditida > Cephalobidae > Acrobeloides > Acrobeloides obliquus. The sequence goes on along the minus strand of JAQGBS010000239.1, from coordinate 8,530 downwards.
AGACGTCGTTTCTGAGAAAATTTGACTTCCCCAGCACAAAAATGAGATCTCGAAGTAGATGACATAGATGGAGAAAAGGTGACATAGATCGACGTAGACCGATTAGACCGATTGCATCGTATTCAACATGTACTCTTTACTACTATTGAAAAAAATTTCATTGAAAAAGAGTGAAAAATGCCGATTTTAGATGTATTTTTTAGAGCCGCAGATACTTATGAAACAACCTAATGGAACCAAAATTAGGCATATACAAGAAAAAATTATACTAATGCGACAAATAAAAATACAACTTGTGGCTGGATCCGAACCTAGGCTAAGTTATTTAGAAATTAAAATGTTAGCTACTCAACTATGAAGATAGAGTTTTCTATCACTACCATTTTGTATTATGAACTTACTGCTATAATAGCTGGGATGATAACTACTTCCAGAATATCCACTACTGCCATAATGATGAAGGCCACTATAATAACCATCGCCAAGATGATGAAGACCACCATAACCACCAGTATGTCCAGCAGGAGATCCTCCTCCAAAATGCACAGCTCCTCCACTAACACCTCCACTATGGCCTCCACTACTATGACCTCCACTACTATGACCACCACTACTTCCACCTCCACCGCCGCCATGTCCATGAGCAAGTACTATAGCTAACACTGCAAAAAATCCAACCAAACAATTCAGAATAAACATGTTGTTAATCAAACTCTTGATTCTCAAGTATTCGAGTTCTCTTAAATATTGTTTGAAAACGTTAGTGGAATTTTGGTTTCAAACACATTTTTCCATCAATTCGACGAATGGTTTAATGGAAGATATATAGTGCACAGGAAATTGCACGTTCCTAGGTCATAGGTTTTTATTCGCCAGATAAAAGAAATGGACCTTTATTTTCTTGGATAAAACACAACGGGAAGTTACATGCATCAAACAACAAACTATTTTTGTTTGATAAACAAAATGGGTAATGTTCAAATGTAGTGTAAAATATAGTCTAGTTGAGTTGTACAGTTGAACGTGTGTTTTGTAAATTTTTGACTAATGCAAAAATTTAAGATGCCGTTTCTGAGAGAATTTGACTTCTCCGGCACAAAATGAGATCTCAACTTAGATGACATAGATTGGCATAGATGAGGAAAAATTCGCTGATCATTTTTTATAATGGATGTTGGGGTTGAAAGTGCCCAGAAGAGGTCAAAAATGGCTCTGAAGTTGGAAAAATCGACTTTTTTGACCTTTTACTATTAGCCCCATGTCTCTGAATTCTTAAAAGATTTTCACTCGGTTTGTGCATGAGTTAGAGGGAGCAACGAGCTACGTTTTCATATGTAAACTTTTATTATAGATATTTACATTTTTTGAGCTATTTTAAAAGCTACTCCATGGATTTTGTGCACCCCCAGTAGGACGCCGGACGGTTGTTCTTTAACTGGATTTTCAATTTTACCTATACTTTTCAATTTTACCGGTATAGGTAAAATTGCTCGAAAATTCTTTGTTGCCAAATGATTTTTGCCTATGCTATGCTCCACTTTGAGCTTAGTGATTTTTACTATGATTCATCTTAGCATAGTAATAACAGTTCAAAACAACCGGTCAAAATGACAACAGTCCTTTACCCTTCCCCAGTAACCTTTCCGACGCGATTTTCTGAAAATCATGGAACGTGAAACTTCGAGGGTTATCCCCATCCCGATTACATGCATCCCAAACCTCGATTTATCGCATAAAATTACCCATTGGAAAGTGATTTTTAGATAAAAAATGAAAAATTTCGCTTCAAAAGCCCAATTTTTCCTTGATCAGGATAACGAAAGCATTTTCAGGGTTTGGGAATGCGCGCAATTGTTAGAATCCTATCGTGCCTAAATTTTTTATTTGCATTGTTACCCTACACTATCATTTCATTGAATCTATTAGGTTGGTGAAAAATTAATGTCGTTTTTTTATTAGCGGCAACTTTATCAACAATTTTCAATAAAATGTCGTTTTTTTGTATAGCATCTTTAATTTCAATTTTTGCATATGCTTTAATTTGGCTCAACTCGACCGTCTTCATGCAGCTATCCAAGCCAAGCGTCCGCAAAAAAAGAACCACATTGTCTTTCATCACGATAACGCGCGACCACATGTCAAAGCGCGGGTTGTTCAGTCGATTGCAGACAAGGGGTGGAAACTGCTCGAGCATCCGCTGTACTCTCCCACCGAAGCGCCAACAGATTATCACGTCAACCGATCGCTCAAGAACTGGCAAATGAGAAAAGTTTATGAAGATTTGGACGAATTGGTAGATGATGTTAAAGCGTGGATTGCTTGAAAAGATCGTCATTTCTTTGCCCGCGGGATCGACCTTTTGCCGCATAAGTGGGAGGCAGCTATTGAAGTGGGTGGCAATTACCCTCCTGAATTAATTGTTTATTGTTTATTTTGTTGAAAATTGTTGATAAAGTTGCCGCTAATAAAAAAACGACATTAATTTTTCACCAACCTAATAATAATGGGTCCTATTTTTTGGCACCAAAAATATTTTTTTTGCACCAATATTCTGGATTCAGAATCTGAATCCGGATTCCAATTCTGATTCAGAATCTGAATTCCGAATTCTGATTCTCAATCTGGATTCTGAATTTGGATTTTGAATCTGGATTCGGATTCAGTTTCTGAATTCGGATTCTAGAACCGGATTCTGAATTCGGATTCCGATTCAGAATCCAGATTCAGAATCCGAAATTTGGATTCAGATTCGGAATCCGGATTCAAAATCCGAATCCAGAATCCGAATATTGGTGCCAAACAAAAAATTTGAGGCTAATAATTATTAACCATTTTCGTTAAATAAAAATTACGTAACCCATGGTAAAGTAGCAAGTATCTCATTTTTTACTCTAATGTCGATGGTTCGATCACACTAGGGCTAAAAAATATGGGAAAAGTTCTCAAGTTTTCTTGAATCATTCAAAAAAATTTTCGATTTTAGCTAAATAACTTTTCTATGCGCAATTTTATGCGTAAAATCGATTGCGCGCATTCTCAAAGCTTGAAAATGTTTCCCTGGCCCTGATTCAGAGAAATAAGAGTGTATATTGAAGCGAATTTTCATATTTTACGCCTAGAAAAGTCATTTTGCAAAAATTCCAAAAATATTTTTTTCGGAGATGCTGCTGAAAGTTTATTTTCTTTAAACACTCTGAGGGTTGTCAAAAATTTTTAAGAGAATCAGGACAGTTTTTATGCTGATTATGAAAATCGAAAAAAATCCTTACGGGGTTTAAAAAAAAATAAGATGTTTTTGTTTTAGAAGTATGTATGACGTTGACTTAAAAGTTTTAATAAAACTTTTATTCCACCCTGTATATATATTATTTTATATAATTATTAATAGATTATTTGCAAATTTTTATTTTCCTTGACAAGACGAATAACAGCTAGAGTATGATCCATCAGTAGTGTAAGTATTGCAATTACAAGCATAGTAATTTCCATTGCTAGCATAATAATAGCCATTACCTGTACCATAATTGCCATAACCATTGGTGTAACTGTTGCCATACCCATAACTGTTGCCGTATCCAGTACCATAGTAGTTATTGCCATAACCACTGCCATAAGAACTTCCGTAGTAGGGGTAATAGGAGCTGCCATAAGAACTTCCATAATAAGGGCTATAAGAGCTTCCATAGTAGCCTAAAAATAATAATGAGAATATACACTGCCGATCATAAGGGTCCACACAAGCACGGCACAAACTATTGCTTGTGGTTGTACGATAGTTTGTGCCGACCCTAAAGATAGAGACACCTTAATTTTTAGGGGTTCTGGGCTATAAGTTTAACAAGAACGGTCGGAAACATTTTTAATAAAGAGTAGTGGTTGAAAAACATAGTTTCACATAACAGTTGGCGCCCCAGGGGCTAAAACTTATAAATTAGGCACAAATCTCTGAAAACACCCCTTTTTCTTATCCCAACGGACCTCTTTAGAGTCATATGGGGTGTCATGGCCCATGTCGCCAGAGCGTCGCCTCCCTGGAGCAGTCTGGGTAACGAAATGATGGGCTATCAAGTTTTTTGAATTTTGGGCCATGATTTCGTGCCATACAAATAGTGAACTAGCTTCAAAAATTCCTTCAGATTTAAGCTTCACTAGTCTTTGAAAATGCTTCACTGACCATGAACCTATTTTCGTTTGAATACACACGTCTTTTCCCTGAATCACGGTCAGTGGCTGGATTCAAGCCCAGGTTAACTTATTTAGAAAATGTTAGCCACTCAACCATGAAGATAGAGTTTTCTATTACTACTATTTTTGTTATTATAAACTTACTTCCATAATAGCTGGGATAATAACTACTTCCAGAATACCCACTACTACCAAAGTGATGAAGACCACTATAATAACCACCGCCAAAATGATGAAGACCACCATAACCACCATGATGTCCAGCAAATCCTCCTCCATGATGCCCACCTCCTCCACTATGGCCTCCACTACTATGACCTCCACTACTATGACCACCACCACCACCTCCACCGCCGCCATGTCCATGAGCCAACACTATAGCTAACACTGCAAAAAAGCCAACCAAAAAATTCAGAATAAACATGTTGTTAATCAAACTCGAGATTTTCACGAATTCGTGATCTCTTAAATATTGTTTCAAAACGCTTCGAATTTCGAACAACGCTGTAGTTGGATTTTGGTTTCAAACGCATTTCCCCCCTCAATTCGGCGAATGGTTTAATGGATAACAGATATGTGATGCACAGGAATTTCACTTTTGGAGGCCATAAGTTTTTATTCGCTAGATACAGGGTGTCCCTAAAGTTAGTGTGCACCCTAATTAATGAGAATTTTCTTTATAACAGAAAACTTTTCACAAAAAATGATGTTCTGCAAAGTTGTGCCTGAGATCACGACGAACAACTTTGTAGAACATCATTTTTTGTGACAAGTTTTCTATCATGAAGAAAAGTCTCATGAAATTAATTAGGGTGTACACGATCTTTAGGGACACCCTGTATATAGAATAGATGAACTTTTGTTTTCGTGGATAAAACACAGTTTATTTGTAACAGAAAGTTACATGTATCAAACAACAAAATTATTTTTTGTTTGACAAACAAAAGGTCAATGTTTTGTAGTCGAGAGTTTATGCTTTGTAGTTCTGTAGTCGGGAATTTATGCTTTGTAGTAACAGTTGTTAAGGGGACTCTCGAAAGGAAGCTTGGTCTTGTTGAGAGAGTCTTATATCATGTGTACCCAATAAATAGTTTCTATGCTTATTTCTCTCCCACACTACATACAACACCTATAGCACCATATACAACTCCCTATTAGGTCGCAGTTCAAATCATACATGACCAAGTGGTGATAATTTTTTTCGAAAAAGGCACAACCCTATTTTTCACTAAAAAAGCACAACCCTTTGTTTTTTCGAAAAAATGCACAACCCATTATTATCTCCGCACAACTTCGGCGCTTCGTGCCGAGGAACAACACTCCTTTTCGGTCGGCACAACCGTACAACCCTGCTATAGGAAGCAACAAGCTACATTTTTCACAACCAGCTATAGGGAGCAACGAGCTACGTTTTCATATGTAAACTTTTGTTATAGACATTTACAATTATTTTTTTAGCGATTTTAAAGACTACGCTATGGATATTCGAAAAGATCATGAAAAATGAAGCATTTTTTGTTTTTACGGCATGTCCTGAATCGTTGTAGTTTTCGAGATAGTTGCGTTTGAAATTTAGGATTTGTTACAAGCTCTTCGTTATAATACACTGATGCGCGAAAATTTCAAAATTGTTTTGGCAGTTTTCGTAAGTTTATGAAAAACGAAAATTTAAAAAAAATTTCTTCTCAATACACAATTTTAATTGATTCAAATTTTGACTGTGTTTATATTTTCGTTGTAATACACAGAATTCAAAAATAGCCAACTTCAAACGCAATTATCTCGGCAACAAAAACGATTCAATAGTTGCCGTAAAAACAAACAATGCTCCATTTTTCATCAACTTTCCGAATAAAAAATTTTTCATAGTGTTTTTTACGACTGGTCCTGAGTATTTGAAATTAAAAGCATTATAGTCCGTAGCGCCAATTCAAAATTTTTGACGGACGAAGCATGAAAAATATCTCTGATTCTGTTTCAAACTATTTTTAGAAAAGAATCCAAAAAGCTCCATTGACACTATTCAGTGAAGGGGTGGGTGTATTGAAGAGAAAATGCCTGAATCAGAGTCAGATAGATTTCTTCATGCTTCGAAAATGCGTGTAATCAATTCCTCTCATAAAATTATCCCCGTTGAACAATAAGATGTTTTTGTTTTAGAAGTATGTACGACGTTGACTTAAAAGTTTTAACAGAACTTTTATATCACCCTGTATATATTATATGCAAATTTTTATTTTCCTTGACAAGAATAATAACAGCTATAGTATGATCCATCAGTAGTTTAAGTATAGCAATTACAATTGCTATAACCATAACTGTTGCCATATCCATAACTGTTACCGTATCCAGTGCCATAGTAGTTATTGCCATAACCATAACTGTTGCCATACCCATAACTGTTGCCGTATCCATTGCCATAGTAGTTATTGTCATAACGTTTCTGATAATAATAGGCGGCGGAGATGTGATGTTGGTTGTTAGAAGACGAAGAACTTGAATAAGAAGAGGGATGATAAGAGCTTGCATAGCTGCCTAAAAATAATAATGAGAATATACACTGCCGGTCATAAAGATAGAGCCACTCTAATTTTTAGGAATTCTGGGCTCTAAGGTTATCAAGAACTATCGGAAACAATATAGAGATAGTTGTGGAAAAAACATAGCTTCATATAAAAGTTGGCGCCCCGGGGGCTTAAACTTAAAAATTAGGCACGAATCTCTGAAAACACCCCTTTTTCTTATCCCAACGGCTCTCTTGAGGGCCACAAGGGGTGTCATGGCCCATGCCCCGGAGCATCGCCTCCCTGTAGCACTTCGGGTAACGCGAAATGATGGACTATCAAGTTTTTTGAGTTTTTATTTTTGAATTTTGGACCATGATAAGTGCCATCAAATAGTGAACTAGCTCCAAAAATTCCTTCAGATTCGAGCTCACATATAGAAAAATCCCCCAGATACCGAATTTCAGATGATGGACAAGATTTTGAAAATTCGAGTTTTTTACCCTCAAATTTTCAAAATTAAAAAATCTTTGAAAATTTTTTTCAAAACGCCTAAATTTTGGTATCTAGGGGTTTTTCGAATTGGGGAGGTCGAATCAGAAGGAATTTTTTGATTCTAGAGGGAAACTTTTTTCCGTTTCCCGAATCGAGAATTCCCGACAATTTTTTCCCAAAAATGGCCATTTTTGCTATTTCGAGAATCTCGAAGATCATTCTCGATTTCGGGAACGTTCAAAGTCAAAAAATATATGATGACCACCATGATGATGAAGACCATCATAATAACCACCATAACTACCTTGATACCCACCTCCTCCACTATGACCGCCGATATGTCCATGAGCCAGCACTATAGCTAACATTGAAAAAAGTCCAACCAAACACTTCAGAATAAACATGTTGTTAATCAAACTCGAGATTCTCACAAATTCGAGACTTCTTAAATACTGTCTCAAAACGTTAATTTAATTTTGGTTTCAGACGCATTTTCCCCTCAACTTGGCGAATGATTTAATGACTAAAATATGTGATTCACAGGAATTGTACTTGTCAAGGCCATTAATTTTTACTCAAAAATACAGGGTGTTCAAAATCTTTACCTGATTTCAAAGTTTAATATCTCAGCGAGGAATTTGAATTTTTAATTCGGTTTGTTTTATAAATTAGCTATAAGGTAGTTTTTTATACAAATTTTTATTGAAAAAGCCTTAAATTTCAATTTGTTAGCGCAAAAACATTACAAATGAACTTTTTCAAATTTCTTAAAAATTGCTGCCATGTACCCCAGTATTTTTTCTTAAGATTGAGCCTAAATCTGCTGATTTTTTGTACTCGGGGGTTTTGGCCATGGAGAACTCGAATCCGGCAGAATTTTTTTATTTTGAACTATGTATGTACCCTTATTGGAGGTTATTTACATAAAACTGATTTGAACCAATTTTCATTAAATTACAAAGTCCGTTTTTTATCAAATTATCAAAAAAACAATTTATTTTGCTTGGATTTGTTTGTATTAGCCATAAAAATCGAAAAACATTTCATTAAATTACAAAGTCCGTTTTTTATCAAATTATCAAAAAACAATTTATTTTGCTTGGATTTGTTTGTATTAGCCATAAAAATCGAAAAACATTAATTTGAGCTTAATTTGGATCATTTTTAAAGAATTGTTTGAAAAAAAATCTCTTTTTAGCCTTTGATTCCAAAAGTTGTGAGCTATTTTTGACCCCTTCCGGGCATTTTCAACCATCAATACACAATATTTTCATGAAGTGAGGCACTTGGAAGCCGCATTTTTCGACGAAATTTGTGAAGTTTTGGGTGTAGCCTTTGTGTAATGC
>JAQGBS010000238.1:0-24804 GCA_034698545.1 Acrobeloides obliquus | reverse complement strand
AGTTGATTGGCTGCGTATAAAGTGAACATAATAAAAGTTCCACCTATTACTTGAGGAAAGAATGAGTGGCGAACTCTTGGGTCAATGCGGAAGCTAAATTTTATCAATGAAAATCATCAAAAATAGCCAGTTTTGGTCGAAAATGTCAATTTTTGGTCAAAAATGTCATGTTTTTAGTGAAAAAATGGACATTTCTTCGAAAAATGGACAAAAATTTTCAAAATCAGAAAAAAATAAGAGGGACCCTTAGGAAAAATTTCAAACTTTTTTCAGGAACGGAAGAGAGCAGTCCCCCTCCCCTTCCCCGAATTTCGAGAGGGAGCGGGTTGCCCGCAGGCCAAAATGAGCTTTGCTCACAAAAAATTTTGCGGCTCGCCCGCAGCCTCCTGGGGAAGGATTCGGGCTGCGAAAAAAAGATCATCTTGGTCCCTCTTATGTCTTTGCCCAAAATTTTGTAAATTTTTTGAACAAAAAACATAAGGGGGGCGAATACAACTTTTCCGCCTGCATTAAGTCAAACATTTCGGAGGTGTTTGTACATGCATGCCTCTGTTCCCTTGGCTACACCACTGTGTAAAATTATAAACATACTCCATGATATCTAGCCTTAACCCATCTTTGGCTGTATTATAAATACTCGAAAACCCCCATTGAAAATAGGATAAGATTACAATAACAAACATTGATGCAAATATTAAAGCCATTTGTAAGGCGGATGTGTAGATTCCAGCTCGAGCACCACCCTAAAGTACAGATTTAGGAGAAAAATAGGGTGATGAGGAGGAGAGTGCAGCCCCCCAACAGCAAAAATCGTCGCTAGTCGTCTTCTAAAGCCCCAGATGATCCAGAGGCCTCAAAAAGCAATCTCTAGATCATACCGAGCGTAAAAAACGCAATTCATCGATTTAGGCAATTTTTAAGGTGGTCCCGAAAACTTTTATTTCCAACGCCTTTACGAAATCTTTTCTGGCTTTACACGGTTGATTTGATTGAATCAGGTTCGGTGATATTGAAACAATTTATCAAACATGAGAAAATTTGCCGATTCGACACTTTCCTGCAGTCAAAATTCGAAAATTCCTTCAAATTTGTGTTCCCGATATTCAAAAACCCCTCAAATATAAAAAATCAGCTGATTTGGAGGATTTTTTAAAGATTGATTTTTCAAACAATCCTCCAAATCGGCTGATTTTTGTACTCATGGGATTTTCGGATATCGGGAACAAGTGTCGAACAGTTGCGAGTGAAAGATTTGCGCCACTCGTTTTGGGAGGAGCGCCTCTGGTGAGCAATCACTCGTGGCGCTTCGGGGGTGATTGCTCACCGTATCTAGATTTAATCCCGATAACACGAATTCAAAGGAATTTTTGAATTTTGACTGCAGGAAAGTGTCGAATTGGTAAGTTGTCTCGAAATTTTTTGAATTTTCAAATGTTCGATCAATCGTTTTAATATCGCCGAACCTGATTCAATCGGATCAACCGTGTAAACCCAGATAAATTTCAACTATATTCTTACTATAGAAAGATAAATAGCCGATAAAAATGCCGTTATAAGAATTGCCAAGAAAATAGAAATGTTGAATGCGCTGGAAAGTGCTAATGCTGGTGCGTACAAAACCAATCCTGTATATAAAATTGTCTAAAATTATTAAGGACAATTGAGATGGTTTTCATATCTTACTTGGCAAAGAAAAATTGACGATGTCAATAATCTACAGGCGAATGAAAATCTTCTTTCTAGATACTAAATTTTCAAAAATTTTAATTGTAAAGACGTTCTCGTACGCTGCTCTCGTTGTACCAATAGAAAGTGTCGCCCAGACGTAGGCTAACAGAGATTATCAGTCTCCGACACTCCGGTAAAATCTTTGTGACTTCACCCGTGATCGAACCGAGAACCTTTGACACTATTGCCAGCATCTCTAGCCACTTGGCCACCGCCAACTGGTGATGATCACTTAGCTTTTGCCATTATCTATTAGACTGGTACAACGTAATCTTGTTTAATAGGCCTTACTTCATACAAACTAGGAAGTTTCAGCTCATAAAAAGTTGGCATGAAGACATATGCAATTATTGGAAATGAGATTATATACATCAAACAATACCAGTACATATAGGCTCCTCGATAATAAATCTAATACACTCTTGTGCAAAAAATATAAGTCCACTCGTTTTTTTTTGTGTTTTCGGTCTTTAAGGTTGAAAAGGGATCATCCAGATATTACGTAATCAAGTAGGGGGGGGAGGGTAGCCAAATGATTACGATTGATTACGAGGGGAAGGGGGGGGAGTAGCCAAATGGTTACGGTTGATTACGGGGGAGGGGTCAGGTCAATGATTACGTAATCACAATGTATAAAATTTTTTGTTTCAATTTTTTTCGAATTTTTTCGAAAAACCGTTAGCAATGTTTTAATTAAAAAAGGTTCCGACTCTTCTTTTCAACTTTAAGAACCGAAAAACCCAAAAAAAAAACGAGTGAAATATTTTTGCACAGATGAATGTGTGAATTAGAAAAAAATTTTATGTAAAATTTGTTCGACTAACCTCAGCAGGGTAGCCTAGAAGTGATATTGCTGAAATAAAGCTGGAGCAAACAGCCAGAGCAACTGATAATGTTGAAACACTAAGATTTTAAAAAATTGAAAAAAACACGGGATATATCTCAGTAGGGGGGGGGTCGTATAGAGAAAATCTTTCCTCATGCCAATTAAGAAAAATTTTCATTTTTTCGTTATGGGGGTGACGGACACTGCCCTCCATGCTTACGTCACTGCATATGCCCCAACGAGATACGATAGGGGGAGGCAGTGCCCCTTCCCTATGCCATAGGGGGAAGTCTGTAGAGACAATAGATACAGCCTCCTCACACCAGAAATTGGCCAATAATGTTATAAAAAACCCCCTACTTGGATCCAACAAGTTTATCTCCTTCCACATCTATTTTCGGTTTAGTCAATTTCGCTTTCAAAATACCAATAACCGAGATAAATATTGTAACTGTAACAAAGGCAATAATATCAACTAACTTCATTTTTTAAAATAAATTTATACAATTTTTTAGCCACAAAATTCAATTTTTAAGACATTAACTAGGTGAAGGTCGTTAAGACGTCAAAAATCCAGTCGACTTATAAATGATAAGGCCCAATAAATCTAGTGGAAAATAAAAGTTCTTACATCAATGATCAAAAAATAGATCTCAAATAAAAACATGCACGAAATTATTCTGTTTTTATTTGAGCTAATTTTTAGGCATTTAAAAAAATTTTTGAGGAAAAATAATAACAAGTGCAAACAAGTCAATAATCCTCCAGCTTTACAGGGTTGTTCCAAAAAAACCGCCATTTGGCGAAAATTTTTCAAAAAATTTTTTTCTACAAAATGATTCATTAGGGGTATTTTTATGCGAGAAATCGATTGGGCGCATAGAAAATCCTTGAAAACGCCTCACAGCTCATGAAATATTCAATTTTCGTATTTTTAATTAGGAATTCCTACCGAAAATAACTGAAAAAAATACAAAAATCGTATATTTCATGGCCTGGGAGGCGTTTTCAAGGGGTTTCGATGCACGCAATCAATTTCTCGCATAAAAATACCCCTAATGAATAATTTTAGACAAAAAAATTTTCGGAAAAAATGACCAAATGGCGGTTTTTTAACACCTTGTATTTTTTTTAGTTTCTGAGAAAAATTGAAAAACAAAGTTTTGGAAAAGGTTAATCTTCTTATTATACAAAACGTGTAACGTATGTTCGGACTAACATTTGACGGTGCAATCCAAACTGTCAATAAAGTATACCCCATGACAAGACAAAATTCGAAGATTTTTGACACCAAAATTGAAAGAGAATCCCACTGAAAAAATTAGAAAATTGATTTTTCATTTTTATGTTATAATTGAAAGTTTTATACAACGTTATACTATAACAACTTTATTGGAAGTTGTACTAGAACAACTTTGTATTACAGGGTGTATAAAAAACCGGAATTTGGGGGATTTTTTTATGTTTTTTTAACCCAAAAATTTTTCTTCTAAAAATGAGCCTTCTATGCCTTTTTATGCGGAGAATTGATTGCATTCTCGAAGCTTGAAAACGCTTCCCTGATCTTGAATCAGGGAATTGAAGTGTGTGTATTGAAGCGAAAATCGAAAATTTTTAGATTTTATACCTGAAAATAACTTTTTGGGGCTAAATTTATGAGGGAAATCAATTGCGCGCATTCCCGAAGCTCGAAAACGCTTCCTTGTTCCTGATTCAGTGAATCGGGGTGTGTGTATTGAAGCAATGACCAATTTTTGCAATAATACATCAATTTTTCGTTGATTCAAGGTCATGGAAGCGTTTTTAAGCTTTGGGAATGCGTGCAATCGATTCCCTGCATAAATTTACCTCCAAAAAGTCATTTTCAAGCAGAAAATCTAAAAATTTTCGATTTTTGCTTCAATACACACATTCCGATTCCCTGATTCAGGATCAGGAAAGCGTTTTCAAGCTTTGGGAATGCGCGAAGTCGATTCCCCACATACAATTAGCCCTAATAGGGTCATTTTTGGAAAAAAATCTCGGGTCGAAAAAATATGAAAAATCCGCCCAAATTTCGGTTTTTTATACACCCTGTAGTATACTATAACAACTTTATTGAATGTTGTACTAGAACAATTTTTTGTTAGTTATAATTATTTCCTTGCACAAAATTTGCATATTTTTGCATCAATTGAAGGATATAAATACCCGAAACTTTTCGATTGATCTTTCAACTTTTCATCAATTGCTATCGTTCAACTTTGTAGGCGCTCACTCGGAACACGAGGACAAGCGCCGAAGGCGCTCGTTTCCATTCTTTTTTCAATAAAAAAGTCGAAATGTCAAGATCAAACGACCATTGATCGTTCTTATGGATGACTCACTTTGAGTTCAATAAACAACATAATGCTCAGAATGTCTCTTCTTTTCGAAAAGTCACTAACAACCAATCTGGTATGTTTTTTTATTGATAAGACCTTAGTTTATTAGACCGCCGTTTCTTTATAAAATGTTGTCAATCGATCTTTTTTTTTTATCTTATAGAGATGAAAATTTATTAAAGGGTCAATAAATAAGTTTACTTTTTATTGGAAATTTAATAAATTACCATGTCAAAAAAGCCAACAAGTTGCGCTATTATTGGAGCCGGTGCTAGTGGTCTATCAGCTGCTAGATGGGCATTATTGTATGGAATAGAACCTGTGATATTCGAAGCTACCAACTATATTGGTGGCATATGGAAATATCAAAAAGATGGCAAGATTTTTTTCTAACTATTTTCCTTTTTTATCAGAGATGCAACTTTGTTCATGCGGACAAACAACTATCATATCTTGAATAACTAGGCTTGTTGCGCGGATAAGATTAATAATGATCGATGAGCAATACTTGTCCTATATGTATAAAAAACAACTACCCCTTCTCAAAAAATGAAGGAGCTAGTTCAGTTTAGGTGCCGCACTTAACTCAAAAATTTTAATTTCTCGAAATTACCTCAAAAGTGACTCCATAGGGGGTATTTTATGTGGGGCGAGCATTCCCGAAGCGTGAAAACGGTTCTCTAACATACATATCCAGTAGGTGGAGGAGACTGGCTAGCAAGCTCGGGAGGGTGGGTGGATGGTTTTTGTGATGTTTTTCGTCTGCTTGGGTGAGTAGATGAAATTTTTTCAAAATTACCTTGGTCCTCCTTATGATTTTTTCTCAAAATTTTAAAAATTTCCTGTGAGTGGGTGATGAGGAACTGTCCCCCTTTGGATATATATGTTCCCTGGCCCTGATTTAGGGAAGAGATGGGTGATTTGAAACTAAAATGAATAAAAGGAATTAATTCTTTTTAGTTTCAATACACCCACCTTCCCTCCATTTCATCAAAACTCGATAGCCTTTTCCATTCTTTTTAGGAGCTTCCGTAATGAAATCTACTATCATCAACACTTCCAAAGAAATGACTGCCTATAGCGATTTTCCTCCGCCCGACCATTTTGCTAACTATATGCACCATAGTGAATTTCTTGAATATTTGGAATTATATGCTCAAAAATATGATTTATATTCTTACATCCGCTTCAAACATAAAGTTATACAAATAAGAAGAGCTCAAGATTATACTGAAACAGGAAGATGGGTAGTTGAATCGTTGAATTCTAGTGGAGAGCGTCAAAAAGAAGAATTCGACTGCGTTCTTTTAGCACAAGGACATAATTCTATACCGAATTTCGAGCATGTCAAATACCCTAATCAAGATAAATTTCAAGGAAAAATTATGCATGCTAGTGAATATAAAGTTCCAACAAAAGAATTTGAAGATAAAATCAACGTCGTCCTAGGAATAGGAAATTCAGCTATGGACATAGCTGTAGAATTAAGTCGTGTTGGGAAAAAAGTACTGTTCGAATAACTCTGATTGAAAACTAAATTTATAGACTTATCTATCAACTCGCCGTGGTGCATATATTTTTAATAGAGTTGGTCCATATGGACAACCTAGTGATTTGGCTAAGACTCGTTTTGGGACGTATTATAAATCACGGATCATTCCAAAATCATGGCAAAAGAAGATGTTGATTAATCGACTACAAACACGCTTTGATCATCACAAATACGGGCTGTCACCAACTGAGGATATTTTTTCGTATGTTTTAAATTAGTCATACGCAGAATTACACATGTACAAACCCCGCCCATAAGCCCTTCCTCTATTTGGGGTTGATGCGCGCAAGCAAATCGGGCTCTCGCGCACGAAGTTCGAAATCCCAATGTTTTTGCAAGTGGGTGAATTTTTGTGCCATCATATATGCGCACCTAGCACTTACATTTTCACATTTGCGCACACGACACGACAGTTGTGCACCAGATATTTGCACGCTAACAATTGGGCAACAACATTTGCGCACTCGACATTTAGGCACTTCAATTGCACAAATTTGCGCACCCGACATTTGGGAGCTAACAATTGCGCAACAACACATGCGCATCCGACTTTTGCGCGCTAATAATTGCAAAACGACATTTTCACCCCGAAAATTGCGCATTAGACTTTTGCGCCTTTTCGTCCACTCGAGGAAGTCTCTCCCGCGAAAAGTCGCTCGTTTAAATCTAAAAATTTTTCCTAGTAGGATCGAACTTTTGACCAATTGAGTATGGTGTAAGATACTTGTCATTTCTCCATGGTGATGAGCTTTTTTCCTTGCCTGGGAATGCTCATATAATTTTAGCAAACATGCAACTTTAAATGACGAACTGCCCAATCGTATAATCAGTGGCACTTTACAGGTAAAGCCTGATATTAGAGAATTTACTGAAAATGGCATCATATGGAGTGATGGAACCAAAACAGAACCTGTACATAATGTCATTTTTGCTACCGGATATTTATTTAACTTTGATATGGTCGAAAATGGAACACTCATTCCAGTCAATGATAATTATTCTGCTTTATATAAATACATTTATCCAGTGGGCTTATTAGAACACAATACTTTAGGGATTATTGGATTGATACAAGTAAGTGGTTGTCTAGGGGCCCGTTGCTTAGTTTCGGAACCGGAAGTCGGATCCCGAAACCGGAAGTTGGAACCGGAGATTGGAAGTAAAAACTTCCAACTTTCGGTTCCGATTTGGAAAATTTGCACTAAATTGGAACCGGAAGTCGGAAGTTTTTTACTTCTGTTCTCCGGTTCCAACTTCCGGTTTCGGGGTCTGACTTCAGGTTCCGGAACTAAGCAACGGGTTCCAAATTTAGGGGGCACGCCTCTTAGGTTTTTCGGTTTTCAGAAACTCTAGGTACATATACCGTTTGGGTGTGCCGCTCAGAGTCACACCCTCCCCGAGTGCGTAGCGCTCGTCTTTCGGTGCTATTACTTAATCAAGTGGGAGAGGGTGACAAATGATTACGGCTAATTACCGGGAGATCAAAAATCCGGAATTTTGATTACGTAATAGCTTGATAGCCTCTAAATGTATAGTTCAATAAAATGCATAAATTTAATATTTTAGCCAACTGGTGCCATTGTAAACACAGCTGAAATGCAGGCTAGGCTATTTTTCCATATTTTCAGCCAAAAAATTAAAGGAATAAATATTTTACCGGAGCCAGAAATTATGATAAAAGAAGTCGAGGCTAAAGAAAATGTTTTAAAAGCTTATTTTAAGCTTCATTTACAACGTTTTTGGGTATATTTTGTTTTTTCAGGCAGGAGAAAATGGATGCCTACTGGTGTGCCATTGACTATACACTTTCATGTCTCTTCTGAGCTCATTAGCAATAAAAAATGCAGGTGCACCAACGGGGTGGCATACCTTTTTGTTTAAAAATAATACGTTGTAGCCAATTCAGAGACAGAATGAGAAAAAATGTGGTATAGTGAAAATAACTATAGCAAAAGTGTGGTATAGTGATTTTCACTACACCCAAAAGTGGGTATAGTGATTTTTACTATACCCAGAGTAGGGTATAGTCATTTGCACTATACCCAAAGTGAAGTATAGTTATTTCCATTATACCTCACTCTGGGTATAGTAAAAATCACTATACCTCACTTTGGGTATAGTGAAAATCACTATACCACACTTTGCTATATTTATTTTCTCTATAACACATTTTTTCTCAGTTTGTCTCTAAATAGGCTAGTCGACTCAGAGTTAGTTGATTCTCTGGATTGGCTACAACAAATATAAAAATTTAGGTAGATTACCTCCGCTATATGGATGAATTAGCCGATATGATCGGTTGTAAACCGAATCCATTTGATTATCTTCTTACCGATTTTGGCCTCTTCTATGCCCTCATGTTTAAGGCTAGCGTTGCTTATACTTATCGTTTAACTGGCTCACATTCATGGAAAGGTGCTAGGGAAGCTATTTTAACCCTTGATGAACGTGTCACTCGGCCATTAATGACAAGAAATTCGGGTATTGATCTGAGCAACAATCATATTGGCAAAAGCATAATTTATTTTTCATTACTCATAATTTTTGTTGGAGTCTGTTTGTTATATTATATGAAGTAAATTTATTCAATCATCTCCTCAAAAAGACTTTCACTCGTAAATAGCAATTGACTAAACACTTTCATGCCTCGTTTATTTTTACTAGCATTTTAAAAGGGTAGGCCAAAAAAGTGACCCAAAAATGAGTTGGTTGCACAGTTTATACGCTTAAATCGTGTTTTCAGGTTGTTTAGAAGGCATTTAAATTGATTCCATGTGTTTTTGAGTCTTTCCGTAAAAGCTACTCTAGCCTAGGGAAATAAGCGCGAGTGCAAAGCCGATAAAAATATCAAATTGCAACTTTCTTTAACTTTATTTGTCTGAATTTCACAGCCACAAAACAATACAAAACAACACTAAAAGTTTAGCGACACATTTCATAAATAATAAACGTTTAAAGAAACGGCGCAGGAAAAGATCTTTAGAGAAAGAAGCTTTTCAAACTTTTACTTTGAAAAACGCCGGCAGCAAGACTGAAAAGAAGTAAATTAATGTGGCACAGTATGAAAAACGCAAGGAACTAATGGAACAACAGACAGTACAGAGCTCGCAACCGTTGCGCAAAAAGCCTTCTCACAAAAACATGATACGATAACAACGCAATGCGCGATAAAGATGCGGTGCGAAGAAAAACAAAAACGATAACAATTCGACGTAATGTAATAAGTGTGATAGATATAAATAGAGTAAGAAAAGAGATGATCGAATGAAATACAATAACAGAGATTTTTTAAGACCCAACAGGCAATAAAATGAAACAAAAGAAGCCTGCCCTTTTGAGAAGTGGTGTAAGAAAAAATTAAGGATCGAATATTTTCAAAATTTGTATAAATAGTTGAATTTGTGAACAAATAAATTTTCTCATTTTTAAAGGAGGATGACCATTTTAGGGTCAGATCTCGACCAAAAAAAAACTTTTTTTTGAAATGGCGGTTCTAGGGGTAAAAAAATGTGAAAAATCGATTGCGCGCACTCCATAAGCATGAAAACGCTTCCTTGATCCTGATTCAGGGAAGGGATCGGTGTATTGAAGCAAAAATCAAAAATTTTCGAATTTTTGATTCAATACACCGATCCCTTTCCTGAATCAGGGCCAAGAGAGAGTTTTCACGGTTCGGGAGTGCGCGCAATCGATTCCCCGCTTAGAAAAATCTAAGAATCGACGGTTTTCTCATAAAAATCCGAAAATGTTTGATTTTCGCTTTAATTCATCCACCATCTTCATGAATTAGGATCAAGGAAGCATTTTCACGCTTCGGGAATGCGTGCAATCAATTTTTCGCATTTTTTTACCCCTAGAACCGCCATTTCAAAAAAAATTTTTTTGGTCGAGATCTGACTCTAAAGTGGTCCCCCCTTTAAAAGGCCTTTTTGTAGTAGGATTCAAACTGATTTTGTGGCTTGGATGCCGTTTTTTCTCATTTTGTAACACAGTCGAGTCTCCATAAGCTTTTGTCTTTCCACTTGATGCCCAGCTGAATCTTGAAGAGGATCATTTAATAAACGGAATTTTTCTTAATAGTATTATCGATTGGTAACTGAAACGAAAAAGATGCATTTAATTTGTGTTCATATTATTGTGTGTTCATATTAGGGGCATACATGGGCAATGAAGGGGAACTAATTAAAGGGCCAGTCCACTCGGAAAAAACTCTATGTAAAAATTATATTCGGAAAATTCATGAAAAATGAAGCAAATTTTTATTTTTAATGCATGTTCTAAATCGTTGTAGTTTTTGAGATAATTGCGTTTGAAACTGCTCATGTTTTCGTTGTAATACACAAACTTTTTGAATTTTTTGCGAAAAAATAGATTTTTGCATCGATTTTTTAAATTTTCATAACATGAACGTTGTAGCAATTTTTTACAACTCTATAAGACGAATAAAATTACGCCAAAATCACTCAATTTGAAAATTGTTTTGAATTATTGAAACGAAAACATGAATCAGGTTTAAGAAGATCCCTCTTCCCGATGAGATGCTGTGTAAAAAAGGTCTCTGGATGAAAATTTTTTGGGGGATCTCCTCACAGCCTTTCAACCGGCCAATAGATCCCATCTCCTAATTTTTTTACAATGACTAAGTGGAGTGCAGGGGTGCCAGATTTTGAAATTCGTCAAGTCCAAGTTGGGCCGTAAAAGTAACGAATTTTCAAAAAGTTTCTTCACAACCTCTCCTATATGAAAAAATTTCAGTAGGGATTTGTAAAGAAACTTTTTGAAAATTCGTTACTTTTACAGTCTGACTTGAACTTAATTAATTATGCGAATTTCAAAATCTGATACCCCCGGTGGAGTGAAAAGGATTCCGATTGCCCCCATGAAAAATATTATTTTGAGAAATGAATGACAATCAAGACTTAAAAGCTTCAAAAAATATCCCGGTTGAATCTGGCGTTGATGACCGAGATAATCATGAAACGGGTGATGGCTGGGTTTTGGACGATCGCATGCGAAGAATGCTGATGGAGTTACAACGCCATTGGCTTGGCGATTATCGACAGTCACGAGAGAAAGTACTTGTTGAAATTACTGAACGAGTAAGCTTTCTCAAATATATTAGGTTAACCGGCTTTTTTAAGATTCACACAGAATTCTTGGCGGACCAGCAGAAAACCCGTACCGAGCTTCTAACACAGTTTAAAGACGAGCTTGACACAATGCGGTAAAAATTTGATCTGGACAACCATCAAAACAACTACAGGTTGCCAAGGAGAACCTGATTTTTTCGTCCCATTAGGTACGGAGCCCAGGGGTCCTCTATTAGGTACAGACCAGGAGGAAGCAACCCTCCCACCTGGTCAGAAGCCCAGGGGAGTAACCACCGATTCGGTCGAAAAGACGGCAGAACTTGCCAGTTCAGGTGTCCAATTGCAATCGTGGTGGTTACTCAATGAACGCTGTCGATTCCTCGCATTAAATTACCCCTATATAGGTCATATCGAGAAAAAAATTTTGTAGGAGATTGACTTATTATCTGGACCCCCCTTAAGTAAAATTAACGTTTGTGTCCATTTTGGTCGCCCAGGGTCCTGATCCATGTAAATAAAATTGCAGAATGGCCAAAAACTGTCCGAAAAATTCCAAGTCCAACATTTTAGTCAAAACATCGACGCAACTAATCAAGAAGAGAAGCAAATGGAGATCGACAAAAGGGAAGAACAACATCGGAAGGATATTTCAGTAATTAAAAAGAAGCAATGGTGTTGGCAATGCGAGGCTGAAGCGATCTACTTTTGCTGCTGGAATACTTCTTATTGCAGTGTTGAATGCCAACAGAAACACTGGGCCATGCATACCAAGTATTGTAAACGAAAGCGTCCGCAGGGACAGCGACTCCAAAATCCATGCTAATATGATCAAGTTATTTGTACCCACTTTGTAATATTGCCCATCCCACATGGAATCAAATAAAAAACAAAAAGAATGATCAAAATTTCGAAAAATTCTCGTATATCTGTGGGCTCGTATATCTTTCTAGGTTCGATCATAGGTGTGAATTTTTCGAATTTAGTCTATTTTTGTTTTCAAGGGTACAAACTCAAAAGTTAAATTTCGAGCTTTTACCCCTTGAGGACCTCTTTTTTCTCTTATTGTATATAAATGTCCTAAATTTACAGGGTGATTCAAAAAAGAGCACAAGAAAAAAATTGGATCCAATTCATACGAAGTTAGTTAGCGTGGTGAGATTCGTCGCGAAAGTTATAGTGCCCAATTTTGTTCCATGATTGAGTGGGCCGGAGGGAGGGGGACTCTTGCTGATCTATGGACTACAACATAAGGGGGAACCTTTTGGATTTCTTTAAACTTTTTTTGGCCATAGAGAAGGGGTACATGCACCCCTGATATGTATAGGGGTCATTTTTAGAAAAAAAATCGGATCCAATTCATGCAAAAAGCACAACAAATGCTTTTTTTGAATCACATTGTATTTTTTAAACTATTTATTTTCTAAGATAAACATTTAATAAAAGTCGTAAAAGTTTCGTAATCTTTCGATTTTCCTTTAACATTATAACTTAATTTAAATTTCTTCATAGAGTCAAATACATATTCTGCTTTGTACATATCACAACCACATAAAAAGTCACCATTCGCTTTAAGCTTCCCATCTTCATGATAAAAAACCAAATCATACATTCTTTCAAAATCTTCTTCATTATTTTCCTTCGTAACAGGGTTATATTGTGACAATACATCGTCCTTCAAGATATACTTGTAATGTTTTGTTGCTGGGTGCTCCATTCCACTACTCCATTTTACATGGATATCTTCTAAATATTCCAGTTCTTCTGAAGATTTTTGAGTAAATGTGGCAAATCCACTGGCTTTGGCTGTTAAGTTGTTGAGCTTGTCGGAGATTTGGCGTTCAAGCATCCATTTTCCAATTAGAGAATTGAATATAGTAGTGGTTGGGTTGGAAAGTTGGTTCATGCTAAATATAGATTTTTTTATTTCAAAAAGTGTAGAAAAGTTGGGCTTGTTAGTCAAGTAGTTTGAAAATCGATCTGTTAAAAACATAGAAAAATAGGGGGTGGGGGCCTCCCACCCTGATACAGTCGCATGAGGTCTGAAAAATGGAAACGTATACATGCCGCAAGAACAAAATAAAAAACGTACCGCTTGCGGCACGTCACGTTAAAAAAATTTGTGATATGAAGCGCGTAGACCAAAAAAAGGTAGTCAAACGTACCGCAACCGCTCTGAACGACCACCCCCTTATACACCTATGGTTAAAAAACTTTTGGACAAAATTCGGAAACTTTTGGCCAAGACATCGGATACTTTAGCCCCCTAGTGGTCCCTGGGACCTTCGAGTGTTCAAGAATCGTCTCATAAAAAGTGTCAATTCTTGTTTCCGGTCAGAAATATACGAATTTTGAGCAAGACCAAAATTATTCATAGTGACAATGGTAACAAGTTTGTCTAGGTGTGACAAAATTGCCTTTTTTTCATGATGGATAAAATATTATCGTTTTCAAAATTTGCATACAAAGATTGTGATTTTTTTTGCAACCTGCGCATTTTGAAACAAATTAAATTCGTTTAGCTTCGAGTTTTTCACGTCGAAAAACCCCTGGATACAAAAATTCGGACGATTAGGAAAAAATTATAAAAATATGAATTTTTTACCCTCACTCCACCACCCCAAAAGGGCAGTAGCCTAATTTTAGTAGCCGAATAAGGGGGCCGGGTAGCACATCAAAATTTTTTAATAAGAAACATGAATTTTCAAACATTTCAGAAAAATCATCAAGGAGACCATTATGTTTTGTAAGTTTTTCGCCCCTTCAGACCGAATGGGGGGGGGGGAGAAGCGCCTCTGTTTCCTCCATAAAATTACGCCACTATCTAAAGTGTAAAAAAACTTAATCATTGAGTTCCTAATTTTTTAAACTTTCTCAGTGAAACAACATACAGTTGAACCTCGATTTAGTGCCCCCTGACAAGCCCGGTCCTTACTAAGAAAAGAATTCTCGATATAGTGCCCCACAGGTCCCGATACACAAGAAAATCTCGATTTAATGCCTCTCAATCAGTCTCTCGATTTAATGCCCCCTATGATCGGTCAGTGGTGGGGGGGGGGAAGCGCTAAATCGAGGTTCAAATTTAGATGATTTTTGTATAATGACTTACTTTAAAAGTCTTCTACAACTGGATATCAACATTCAATAGTATTATTAAAAAATAAACTAATTGGTTTTAAAGATTGAAAGAGTTCTAAAAAATGTAATTTTTAAAGATGAATAAATAGATTATTTATAGGTATCATATAGCAAAACTGAGTATTATACATATTTGAAAATGTTAATTTCATAAAAATTTATTTCATTGGATAAATAGATCACAGATAATCTTAACAACAATATTATTTGTACCAAAAATAAATTCAACATATGTACATTTCACAGAAAAATTAACAAGGAATTGTGAATTTTATAAGCGTATTAGCTAAATTTTGCTCTTATAAGGCCTTTCATCATATCAAAACTGTTTCCATTGTCCGTCACATGAGATATGGTACCATTTTTCTTGCTACGCACTTCAAGATAGCCATGTTCATCTAAACCTTGAATAATAACTTGTTCTGGATCACCATCCATATCCACTATGACCTCTTCTTGGCTAAAAATCAATTTTTTTACGTCTTCTAAAAAGTAAAAATGCCTACCTATGCAACCAATGTTGATAATATTTATGAAGAAATTCAAATCGGCCTTTTTCTTCGAATAGTTGGACGTATTCTAAAAAGAAACTATCTAATTTTAGACAAGAAAATGCTATATATACCTTCAAATTTATTCATAAATTCTGCTATTACAGCTTCAATAGTTAGTTTTTCACAGTAATCTGGAAGAATATCGTTGATACAAATAGTAGGTTTGGCGTTATCTACATTTAAGCCCATGCCTAAAATTGGTCGTTAAAGTCCATTTTTGCGACAAATATTAAAACTGCGGACTGTGCGCAGCATTGTTTTAGATCAAATTTGGGGTGGAGAATTTTAGAATGGGAGGATTTTTAGACTTTTTCTCAAAAATTTTCATTTTTCTTCCTGGAAAAACTTTCAGATTGGGGGGGGGGAGGGGGAGGTTTCCCATGCCCCCCATAATTATGGTCTGGAGGCACAGTTAAAACACATTCCATGAGTAACAGGATAGTTAAATTTAAAAAATGGATAAAGTTTTGTTTTTGTTTTTTAGAAACAGAGACTGGTTCAAACTAAAAAAGAATAGTTTCAAAAAATTTTGGAGCTCTTCCCCTTGGGGAGACGCAATCAACAGGATTCCAACAAACTGATACTTTTTTGAAGTAATTTTATGGAAAAATATTCTAAAGGCTTAGGCTTAAGCTTAGGTTTAACCTTAGGCCCAAAGCCCAAGCCTAAGGTTAAGCTTAAGCCTAAGCCTAGGCTTAAGCCTTTAGAAATTATTTTTCCATAAAATTACTTCAAAAAAGTATCAGTTTTTGGAATTCTGTTGATTGCGTCCCCCCAGAGAGAAGAGCTTCAAAATTTGTAATGCCAAAAAAAGTTTTTCTTTTTTTTCATCGAGCCCATCAATCCTTCTAGCTTTCGAGAAAACATATTCTCGAAAGCTAGGATTTAATGATCATAAGACAATGTCTTTTATAACTGAAGCAGTAACTACATATTTATATGAGCATCCAATCGAAAACCCACTTGAAGGTTTTGCGCATTACAAAAGGAAAATATGTAAAAAATTTTCTCATTCTGTTAGGGTGCTTGTTAGTCGTTATCGCGCCCAAAAAACACTGTTAAATGAGCTGTAAAACGTTGTCGAACATTGTCGCGCGACAACGACTAACGAGCATCCTTACTGACTTTTTGAAAAAATGTTCGATAAGGAAAAACATCAAAAAAAGTTAATCCTCGCAATGCAGCTGAAGCAATGCACAATGCTCAGTTTTTTCGTAAATTTCCATTCTTACCTATCAAACACTGGAACACATCATTTTTACACGAGCTTTGCACTAAAATACCGCCAATTTTACTTTCTCTTTTGAAATATATGTCATTTGGCCATTTGATTTTTACTCCTGTTTCCTAAAACTTTTTTTAAAACCATATATCCGATTTTTATGAATTACTTGGTCAGCAAGAGTGTTTATGGTATCAACAATAGCAGCAGCAACAATGTGTTGAATATAGCCCAAAAATTTTCCCAAATTGGAATTTATCGAAAGTTGGAAATTAAACGTGAATAGAGCGGACCCAGGTACGGATAGCCATTGGTTTCCGCTTCTGCCTAGAATTGAAATATTTTTTTCTTTAAAGGTCAATGCCGTGTACCTACAGTTTTATGACAAAAAATTTTTAAACGCGTCTCTGACACTGATTCAGGGAAGGTGGTGGGTATATTAAAGTGAAAATAGACTACACCCACTACTTTCCCTGAAACAGGGTCAGGAAAGCGTTTTTAAGATTTGGAAATGCGCGCAATCGACTTCACCTAGAAAAACCCCCTACGCAGCCGAATGTACGGCACAAAATCAAATTTTAGTCCATTTTCCTTTCAATACACCCACCACCTTCTCTGAATCAGGGTCAGAAAAGCGTTTTCACACTCCGGAAATGCGCACAATCCATTCTCTCCATAAAATTGCCCTTATATAAAAAAATTAGTCAATTTGGAAAAAATTTTTAGCATAAAACTGTAGGTACGCGGCATTGGCCTTTAAATGATATTTTTTGAAGTTTTACCTCTACTTTTAGTCTGATGCCCAGCAACTACTACAATACCGCTCATATCATTTGCCATTGTTGTTAGGCTAAAAATTTGAAGCTACTACACAATAGGAAGGGGGCTTTTTGCGATTTTTCGCTTTAATACACAGACCATCCCTAAACCGGAAAGAGTTTTTTCGCTTCAAAAATGTCAAATTCAGATTCCCCGCATGTTTTTACCCATAGAGGGACCATTTTCAGAAAAAAAATTTTGAAAATTTTTTCATGTGGTTTGTCCCCCTATTGTGTGTATAAAAAATTTTGATTCGATAAGATCAAAATTATGACCTCCGGCGTGATTGTCTGGAGGTCCCACAAGGGTATATTTTTTACGTTGATGTTTATTTTGGCCTAGCAGGTGGCTCTAGGAACTTCCACAACGGTCGATTTACTGCAAGAAGGGGGAGGTATCAGAAGTAAAAAATCGAATTTAAAAATTTTTCCAAATCAGCTGATTTTTTGGAAGTTCCGCTTTTTTGGTTGTGTAAGTTCCTAGAGCCTGGCAGGCGACCCCTGAAATTCTGGAAGAGGTGTTATACGCGTATGATGCCATCATACTATGATGAATACCTTTTAGCAACTTCCATTGTCGATTCACAAACTGGTACATAAAGTAGCACCTTTCCTAACAATTGAGTCTTTAAAATACCAAAATATTCTTCAATATCAAAATTTCCATTTGGTATTACTGCCTTATTTCTTCGACAAACTTCAATTGGTAAAAGATTTTCGTCCGCTTTTGGCAAAACATGAGGATTATTGGCAAGAACGATCGAAGGTTGAAGAAAAAGTATTGGTTTCTCTCCAATATAGTCCCCATAACGAAGACCCTACAAGGCGAAAAATTAGTTTTATTGTTGAAAATTTAACCTACTTGCATATTCCACAAAATCCTATCTTGAGCAGCTATTAAATACCCTTTTGAAAATTCTATTGATCGGTGTTCTTTTGTTAACTCAATTCCAAGATCAGCAAGTGCTGTTTTGAGAATTCCATTTTCTTCCAACAAATTTTCTATATTATAATCCAAAAAGATAACGTTTTCTTTATATAAAGATTTTCTGAAAGCTTCTTTCCACAGTGATAAGCTTTCTTGAGAATTTGGGTCATTCTGATATGCAAAAATCACTTTTCCGTTCTAAAAAGTAGAATATTAATAAAGGGTTAGCGACCCACGGGTGTGTTCCTAAGTTGAACCGTACGGACCCGTACTGATCACTTTCAACCATGAACCGTACAGTCAACCGTACGATACGGCTCCCCATGGCCCCGTACGGGTGACCCACGGGGTCGTACGGGTGGCCCATGGAGAGCCGTACGGTTCACGGTTAACAGTGATAAGTACGGATCCGTACGATTGACAGATAACCGTACGGCTCAACCTAAGAACGCACCCCACATAACGTGATTTTTTTTCAAAAAATTTTTTAGCTTTTTTCTTTGAAAATAACCTCTCTAGAGGTAACTTTTTGCGAGAAATCGATTGCGCGTATTGACAAAACATGAAAATGATGTTTTTGAAAAATTAGTTTTTTTTCAAAAAATTTCAAAAATGAGATTTTTGCGACTTTTCGCATTAATACACAGACCTTCCTTGGATCAGAGAAGCATCTTTTCTCTTTGAAAATGTCAAATTCGGATACCCGCTTGTTTTTACCCCTAGAGGGGTCATCTCCAAAAATTTTGAAAATTTTTTTACATGGGCGGTCCCCTCTGTTGTATAGTAGTTCCACAATTTTTTTCTCGTGGGCTTGTAACAACAAATTTTTTTCAAAAGAACAAACTTTTTCTAAATAGGAATGCAATAAGTACGATACAAACTCATCAAACGGAATGACATTCAAAATGATTAAACAAGCCGGTTTTTCATCAATCCATGGTTGTTTGAAGAGAGAAATTAACGAAATTTGTGCGATTGTATTTGTATCAGGCAGGAGTATTTGTTGTAAAAATGATGAAAATCGATTGAATTTGTTTAAATTATCAGCGGTATAAACGAAGATCTAAATTGCCAATTTTTACTTTTGATATAATTGCAAATAAAAAGTTACCGGGGGTGGTTTTTGGACAACGGAATGTTTGGCTTTCTTTATATTATTTAACGCAGCTTCTTTAGATGAATATCCGTTAATGGATCCAATAGATCCATTAGTAGGGCCGTTAGAAACTGGTTGAAATTGTATAAAAGCTTTTTGATCAAAAACTATAAAAAAATCTTCTTATATAAAACGTGTGATGTCTGCGTGAACTAACGTTTGAAAGTGTCAAACCCTTATCACAATATATCATCGTGGAAAGGATGAAATTCTAAGATTTTTTACTCCAAAATCAAGGGGTATCCCACTGGAAAAATTAAAAAATCGATTTTTAATTTTCACGTTATAAACGTGTCACACCAAATAGTATGCCTGAGACAGACTAATACTTGATGTTTTTCATTTTATGTCCCGATCTTCATGATCGTATAAATTAAATTAAAATTTTTTTCGCTGTATTCCACCGGGAATCGATTCCCCGTGTGGAAAAACTCCTATAGAAGTGTAAACAGAATCTGCACTGAATTGGGGAAGATATGGTAATTTTTTTCATTTCCAACATGTTTTGCGTTGAAAAATATGATTATTGACACGAAAACATACTCTATTCAAAAAGTTAACTTCATCCTCTTTTTGAGTACTGTTTAACGTCTCCTAGAAAAAACTTCATCAAAAAATATCAAATTTCGAACGGTCGTTTGATGTTTGAAACTTGACATTTCAAAACTTTTATGTTTTTGAGGATTTCTCCGGAAATATAAAGCCAATCCTGATAGTTTTGGTGTCGTTAGAAAGCTGGATTTTGTAGCAATCGAATGACACCAAAATCATGCCTAACTCTTTCTGGTTGAAGAGTAACTGCATAGTTAAAAAATATCGAAAAAACTGACAGGATTGGCTTTGTAGTTCCAAAGAAATCCTCAAAAACATAAAAAACGTTTCGAAACATCAAACGCACCCTGAAGGCAGACACAGAAACCAGATTTTAGAAAATTTATGATTTTTTTAAAAATCTTCATCGCTTACCTGGGACATTAGAGAATAATAATCTGGTGTTTCTAATTTTTCTAATATAACGAAGAGTTTCCATTTGATAAAAACCTTAAAAAAGTCTATATGTTTATATTGTGTTTCTTATCTTTTTTAGATCACAAAATATTTGAACAAATTTCAATGTTTGAGTAGCAAAATGCCAAAAAACAATCGTTTCAAAACTTAAAAATATTTAAAATAACACTTTAATATTTTTTATAACATATATACAATTGAAAAATTAAACAAACTTAAATTTTATAAGTTGGTTCTCATATGGGCTTAAGTAGTAGTATTCAAAGTCCATCCCCAGATGTGTGCCTTAAAAAATGGAACGATATCCCACTCGAAATAAAACTTGATATTTTCAAATTTTTGGACAGAATTTCGTTGGATAACTGCCTATTAGTTTCAAGAGATTCAAGAAAATTTATTGATGAAAATTCGCATTTATTGGGCAAACATGTTATTATCAAATTTTTTATTCAAACCAATGGAGAGTTTTCGTTAACTTGGTTAGAGAAGAAGAATAAATATAGTAAAAACATAGTTACTTATAAGGTAAGGTGTAAATTTTAGGATTTTCTGTGGTGAGTCCTGGGGTTCTAACTGCAACACACTAACCTTTATTCCACCCAACAGCGCAACAAATTTCCACTGAGTCTTCATTCGGTCTCGTGGAGTAAACGTTACTAAGGCTCTGAATTCTCGTGACGCTGAACTAAACGGTCTAAAATAGGAATGTAAGCACGGGTGCAAACCCGATAAAAGTATCAAAAACCAAAACTTTCTTTAACTTTATTTGTTTGAATTTCGCAACCACAAAAACAATACAAACAGTAAAAGTTTAGCAACACATTTCATAAATAATAAATATTTAAAGAAACAGCGCAGGAAAAGCTCTTTAGAGAAAGAAGCTTTTCAAACTTTTACTTTGCAAAAACGCCGGCAGCAAGACTGGAAAGAAGTAAATTAACGTGGCACAGTATGAAAAAAACTGAACGCAAGAAATTAATGGAATAACAGCAAACACAGAGTTCGCACTCGTTGCACCAAAAGCCCTTTCACAAAAACATGACACGATAACAACGCAATGCGCGATAAGAGTGCGATGCGAATAAAAACAAAACGATAACAATGCGACGTAAAAAAACGCAATAGATACAAAGGGTGCGCGTTATCAGTGCTGCGCTCGGCACGACGTTAGAAGCGGCGTTAGCAGTTGTGCCGTTGCACTAAGGCACAACGTTAGCAGTTGTGCCGTTGCACCACGTGTGTTTCAAGGAGCACAAAGTCTGAAGACGGGAAAATTTTTTTTCGAAAATGACCCATTAGGGGTAATTTTATGCGGGGAATCGATTGCACGCATTCCCGAAGCGTAAAAACGCTTATCTGACCCTGATTCAGGAGAAAAATGCAAAAAAGTCCAAAAAAAGTGATTTTTTTAAATTTATTTTTTGTGACCCGGAAATTTATTTTTCTAAAAATGACCCCTATAGGGGTAATTTTATGCAGGGAATCCATTGCGCGCATTCCTGAACCTTGAAAATGCTTCCCCGATCCTGATTAAGGGAAAAATTGGATTATCGAAGCGAAAATCGTCATTTTTACGCATTTTTATCTAGAAATAAATATTCTAGGGGTAATTTTAAACGAGGAATCGATCGCATACGTTTTCGAAGCATAAAATCGATTTCCTAATGCAAAAAATAACAATTTTATTTTAAACAAGTTCGGGAATGCACGCAATCGATTCCCCGTATAAAATTACCCAGAGAATATTTCCATATAAAAAAGCGAAAAAATGACAATTTTCGCTTCGAAAATCCAATTTTTCCCTGAATCACGGAAGCATTTTCAGGGTTCGTGAATGCGCGCAATCGATTCCCCACATAAAATTACTCGGCTCTAGGACTTTTCACAACGAAAACGCGGACTTTTCACAACGATTTGAATTGGTTTGTATATTGACACGAAAACTCGATTTTTGTAAAAATGTGTCCAAATTAATGTAAATAAAATTATTATTATTGAGGCATTTTTGGCCTAGAATCTTTATAAAAAGTCCAATCATTTTAAAAATACGTTTCTCTTAATCTGGAACGAATTTGGGCTAGACGTTTTTGAGTTTTTTTGAAAATCTTTTTTCTTTTTTAAGAAAATGAGATTTAAAGATGCCAGTTTTTAGGCCTAAAATGGTCTAAAAATGAACAATTCCATATAATGCAAAGAAAAATGGATTTCTTTAATAGATTAAGTCTTAAAATTGTGCCTAGTTTAATTTCTAAACTTTAAAAAAATTAAATCTTGAGAGATAACTTTAGTCGAAAATGCCTCTAAAATAGCCTAAAATTCGATATTTTAAAATTTTTCTCAGTCTCAGTAAAAATTGAAATTTTATTATTTTATTGAATATGTCTAAAAACCTCACATTGCTGGAGTATTTTACACAAAGCCGCATAAGAAAATATTTTTTCTATCAAAGATATCACAGTTTTAAATCGGTGTAAATCACTGAAACACCCTGTACTTATAACTTATATATAACACCCTGTACACCTAACTTTAATCTTGAATAACTTTGGTTATGTAAAGTGTTTTGTCACAATTCTTTTTTTAAAAGATAGAGCAGGTGTTGGAGAAAAAAGTGACGTAGGATCGTAGAAAAATTCGTTAAAATGCAATTTTTATGGTGTTTTTTGTGATTTTTAAGGGTATTTTTTAACGAAAAAACGCCATAAAAATTGCATTTTAACGAATTTTTCTACGATCTTTTTTCTCCAACGCCTGCTCTAACTTTTAAAAAAAGAATTGTGACAAAATACTTTACATAACCAAAGTTATTCAAAGGCTTCAGACTTTGTGCGCTATACTTATATAGTGGAACACACGTGTGCACTAAGGCACAACGTTAGCAGTTGTGCCGGCACAACTCGGAGGCGGCACGACGTTAGCAGTTGTCCCGGTCGTGCCGCCATTGTAAAACGGTGGCACGACTGATAACGCTCACCCTTACAAAGGTTATAAAGTTTGTTCCATTGACAAGGAAACATCCAAAGTGAAGTTAGAGAATTACAAAAATTCGAAATAAACTGGCTCAGAATAAAATTTACAGGGTGCCCACAGGGTTGTATTAGTGTACACGAATGACGATTTATGTACACTAATACAACCCTGGGTGCTCCCCCCAAAACTGCACTTTTGCGATTTTTGTAAATTTTTTTAATTCTTACCAAAATAATCCTATATGGAGTCTTTCTATGCGAGAAATCGATTGTGCGCATTTCCGAAGTTTGGAAATGCTTTCTCGACCCTATATTAGCCTATTTTCGCTTTAATACACACACCTATTCCTGAATCAGGAAAGCATTTTCAAGGTCCGGGAATACGCGCAATCAATTCCTCACATAGGAAAACCCCTTATGAGTTATTTTGGTGAAAATTAAAAACTTGAAAAAATCGCAAAAGTGCCATTTTTTGGTCAATTTCGAATAATCATTTTATGTTTTGAGTTTGCTTGTATATTACAACGATAACCCTTTTAATTACATTCCAACTCAATCCTTTTTTGAATTGAAAAAAGGATTGAGTTGGGATGCAATTAAAAGGGTTATCGTTGTAATATACAAACAAATTCAAAACATAAAAAGATTATTCGAAATTGATCTTCTTGTGGCGCCTTCTTTACAAATGCCTAAATTCACGCTTTTTAGGAATTCCGAAATACACACATTCTTCAATTAGAAATTGCAGAGTTGGATGATGAAAAGGTTAATTTATTGGAAAGAATCACCCAAGAATGTGAAAACACCTTGACTATAAAAAGTCTACATGTTTGTCTTTTTCATGAAGGTGCTTTTTCGATCATTTCATTGAGAAAACTATTCCCACATCTAATTTTCAATGTCGTAAAAGCAGTAGAAGTTGGTTTGGAAATTTCAAGCGGAGAAGTTTCTAGAGTAAGATAAATTTCCTTATTAAAAAACAAACAAATTTATTGGGTTGTTCGATAAGTACAGGGTGTTTCAGCGAATTAGCGAGATCGAAAAATTCAATACCTTTTGATAAAAAAGCTTAGAAATCGTGGGGTTTTCATGTCCATTCAAAAAATTAAAAAATTTGATTTTATGGAAAAAATATTTGGTCGCCGGTGGGATTCGAACTTGCACGTTCATAGTCAAAAAACTGTGAACACTACCATTCAGCCATGGTGACAAGCTGTTTGGGAAACAACTTTTTTACGTTATATTTCAACTAAATTATTTTAGCTAGCTTTAACACAAACTTCATTATCAAGAATGCCAAACCATACCAAATTTTTCAATTTAAAACTAGAATGTTTCCAAGATAACTTAAATCGTTTGATCAATATTTTTGAAAACTCTCAAATTGAATTTATGAATCGAGAAACAATCACAGTAAAATATCATGAACCCATAATTGAACTAATGGAAAGATTG
>JAQGBS010000237.1:0-24834 GCA_034698545.1 Acrobeloides obliquus | reverse complement strand
TTTGGTTAATTTTTGTTGGAGAACATTTGCATGATAGCACAGTTTATAACAATTGGGTAAGTCATGGGTAGAAAATGAGTCGGGGCCACGGGTTCTGGGGGCTTTTGAGGGCCGTTGGAGGCTTTTAGAGGCCGTTGGGGGCCTCGGGTACTAGGGCAGAACGTACCTTACTGGTAAGTTAGGTCCTGAACATAACTTACCGGTGAGTTAGGTCCGGAACCTAACTTACTTTTTTGAAAATTTTCAAAGTAATAACTTTTTTTAACAACTTTTTTGCTTTAAGGAATTTCGACATGGAGTCTTGGGCATTTTTGTGGTTCGCATCGAGATCTATGTCCGTGACCCCATGTCAAAATTCCTTAAAGCTTATTACACTTTAAAAATTTTCAAAAAGTAAGTTAGGTTCAGGACCTAACTTACAGGTAAGGTACGTTCCGTCCTAGTGCCGCCCCGGGCCTTCGCCCCTTTCGACCCCTGGAGTAAACCATATTATCTCTTTCTTTTTTAATCATTTACATCTTTTTAGAAAAACTATTGGAGAAACCTCTCTTTTATCTTCACCACTTGCTTTTGCCTTCTAATTTATGAACTTGGTGAACGTGGGATGCAATTGCGAGATCCATTTTTTAGCATATGGTCCACTGAATTTGGAACAAAATTGGCCTATTTCATGATTTATGTTGCAACAATTTGCACGGCTGCATATTTTATATTTTTGTGCTATAAAATCGGTTTGGTTTGGATAACCATCAAAAGGAGAAGAAGTGCCCAGTTGTATAAGATGAGCGAGAAGACAAGGCTGAAAGTGGAAGGTGTTATATACAGATTCAAATTTTTGATGGTTTTTACTGTCGTTTGTGCGGGGCTGACGATTACTTCTTATTATATTAAGCAGGTATGTCTAATTAGTGCGTCTAGGATTTTGAGACTAAGGGTCGCCACTAATACGTTCGGACGGCTCCCGAACAGACTTTAGTTCACTAATAATTCACTAATTGCGTTCGGAAACATCACTAGTAGGCGTTCGGACGCGTTCAGAAAAGTTCAGACGCGTTCGGAAACGTTCAGACGCGTTCAGAAACGTTCGGATGCGTTCGGGCGCTCGTCCGAACATTTCCGAACGCGTCAGAACGCGTTCGAACGCCTATTAGTCATGTGTTCGAACGCGTCCGAAAGGAATTAGTGATGTTATTAATGATAAATTAGTGAATTCAAAAATTTCCGAACGAATTAGTGGCGGCCCTAAGAGATTCCCTTCTCAAAATGAGAAATTTTTTCTGATGGTTTCCTTTCATGTTTTGCCAATAATTTGAAAAAATTGACAAATTTTTAGCATGGCGAAGGTCAAATGCATGGAGATGAACCAGAAGACTCTTTTTTAACTCAATCAACTTCAGCCTTCTTCACAGGCACATTCGGAATGTGGAATATCTATGTTTTCTTATTATTGGCCTTGTATGCTCCATCACATAAACAATATTCTAATGTGCATTGTATGTATTTTTTTACAGGATGAGCCAAAAAACGTACTTTTGTGTTTTTTGGTGAAAATTTTTCAATTTTTTCAAAAATCACCTATAAGAGGTATTTTCATACGATTTTTGAAAATTTTTCGTCAAAAAGTACGATTTTTTGGCTTACTCTGTAGTTAGCAATTAGTTCTCATTATATTTGATTTTTAGTGCTTGAAGATGAAAATGAAGATCTTGCAGATTTAAATGCGACTAGTTCAACACCTATGACAATGTTGGTTAAGCCATCTACTGATTGATTGTTATCAGGGCCGTATCTCTCTAAGGGCGTATCTGGCAATCCGATTTCAAACCTGGAAATAAAAACAAGTTTCCCCTTGATCCCCCTTATTTTTTCCTTCGAGTAGAAAATTTTTTGAATCCACACAAGCGTACTAATTATGGGAGGAAACCTTCCCCAACCTAAAAATTTTTTTAATTTTCGGGGAAGAAAAATAAAAATGTTAAAAAAATTTTTAATTTTCGGGAAAAACATGAAATTTTTTTTTGTTGAAAACTTCCCTCCCCAAATCTTCCCCCAGCAAACATTTGACCAAAATTACGACACTGTCCATCCCCCCTCATTTGCCTTCCTTTGGGCCTGACTGTTACAGGGTGTTCCAAAAAAACCGCTATCTGGTAATTTTTTGGCAAAAATTTTTCTCAAAAATGACTCATTAGGGATATTTTTATGCGAGAAATCGATTGTGTGCATCGAAAACCCTTGAAAACGCCTTCCAAACCATGAAATATAATATTTTCGTATTTTTTCAGTTATTTTCTGTAGGAATTCTTACTTGAAAATATTTATGAAAATTGGATATTTCATGGTCTAGGAGGCGTTTTCAAGATTTTTCGATGTGTGCCATCGATTTCTAGCATAAAAATACTCATGAGTCATTTTGAAAGAAAAAATTTTCACCAAAAAATGACCAAATGGCGGTTGTTGGAACACCCTGTATTATTCATTTTAAATTTATTATTGTAATTATATTTGGCGGTTTATCAGCATAATTATTTATTCAAAAATAAAGAGTTCACAATCAAAAATAAAAAGCATTATATTTATTTCACTCCAAACTCTTTAATTTTTTTATCTCAGACTCCTGTGGGAGTTTTGAGTTTCGGAAATTGGAACCGAAACTGGAAGTCCAATATCGGAATTAAAATCTTCCGAATTCATGTTTCAACTTCCGGGAATCAACAAACGCCAGTCAATTGCATTATCTATTAGTATAATCTTGATTAATAGTTTGTCATAGGTACATGATTCTTGCTCAATTCAAATTGGAAAGATCACAAATAGACTTCTCGATAAAATTTCATTCTCGATATATCTCTGGAATTCTATTTGGGGTGTCCATAAATTACATTTGCAAAAAATTGGATTTTTGGACCCCTAGTTAGTGACTGTTACACATTCGACGGTATTTTTGGTTGTAACATTTTTTACTTTTTTTTGTAACATCGGGTACTTTTTTTGTAACATTTTTTTGTTGTAACATTGGGTACTTTTTTATGTAACATTTTTACTTTTTTTGTAACATTTTTAAGCCTAAGGCTATGGCTTAAGCCTAAAAAAAGTAAAAATGTTACAAAAAAAAAGTAAAAAATGTTACATGAAAAAGGATTTTCGTTACACATTTGACCCCCTAAACGTTAGCATTTTGTCATAAACGTTGCATATCGTCTTTTGTCCTTATTGAAATAAATTATTTGTTAAAATTTGCACTCTTTTGCTTTTCCTGGCGTCATTTTGAGTGTAACAAGATATCCACAAATATAAGTTAACAAATTTTCTTTGAATGAATTACTTTTTAATCATGTACCCCCTGAAGGTTAATATTCAACTAGAAATACACAACTAGAACGGTTTCGTAATGCCACGCAGGAACTAGAAAATAGACAACAAAGAAATTTCATTAGTTTTCTAGTTGTGTAACTTTCTGTCGAACTTATTAAAAAGAAAAAACTTAATAAAGTTATAACTTTACTAAGTTTTTTCTCTTTGATAAGTTCGACAAAAAGCTAAACAACAAAGAAATTTCATTAGTTTTCTAGTTGTGTATTTTCTAGTTCCTACCCGATTGTTCTAGATGTGTATTTTCTAGTTGTGTAATTTCTAGTTGAACATTAACCGGATAAAAAACCGTACTTTTGCGATTTTTCGAGCAATTTTGCCAAAAAAAATTTTTTCAAAATAACCCTGTGGGGGTTTTTCTATGCGAGGAATCGTTTGCGCGCATTGAAAAATCTTCAAAACGCTTCCTTGACCATGAAATCGTTAAAAATTTGTAAAAAAAATGAAAAATTCTGATTTTTTTAACGATTTCATGGTTAAGGTAACCCCACAGGGTTATTTTGAAAAAAATAAAAAATTTTTTTGGCAAAAATTGCTCGAAAAATCGTAAAAGTACGGTTTTTTTGTCCACCCTGTATATTTTTGACAAAAACTATTAGTTGTGTCACGCAGCGCTTTAACGACATTAAAACACATGAAAAAAAAATAAAACATCAAAAAGTGTTTAAAACGCTATGAAAATGCATATTTTAACGTAAAAAATTTTCATTAACATTTAGGGTGCTCATAAAGCGTTGGCGCGCACAAAACACTGTAAGCAAGTAAGGCATTGGCGCGCGAGTGCAAACAACATTGTAAGCCCTTGGCGCACACCAACAATTCCATCGCGCATCAACGCAGTTTTTGCATAAAAATATAGTTTTCTTGCAAGATTTTGTGGAATTTTTCATTTTTGGACAATTTCTGAACATTTTTGCACAAAATCCGACATTTTTCTAACGTACCAACGGCATTTTCTCGTGTGCCATCGGCTTTTTCACACGCATTTGCACAAGAAAAATCGTTGGCGTGCGATAAAAATCATTGGCACGCTGGAAAAAGGCATTGGCGCGTGTGAAAAAGCCGATGGCACACGAGAAAAATCCGTTAGCGCGTTAGAAAAATGTCGGCTGTTGTGCAGAAATTTTTCCATAGGCAAAAAACATGTTTATGAAGTATATACGGCTCATTTTCAGCAAAAAATTTGTTTTCATGTTTTGTCAATGTTCGCAATCGATTTCTCGCATAAAGTTACCCCTAGAGGGGTCATTTCCAAAGAAAAAAGATATAAAATTTTTTAAATAAAAATCACGTTAAGTGGGCTCGCTAATCCTTAGTAGTACGAAATTTTTTGCAATGCACTTATTTGTTTGTTTTCTTAAATTTCTTTTTCAGAATGTCGATTCTAAGACTTGGAATAATATCTATTTTGTTACTATGCCATAGTATTTTCGCTCATCAGCAGCCTTCTTTCCCTGGTTCTAACAATCAACCTCAGGCTCATCATCAAGCACATGCACAACAAGCCCAGCAACAACAACAGTATCAACAACAACCTGCTGCGGCTCAACAAAATCCACCAGCCAATACTCAACAATTTGGTGGAGAAAATGTTAAAGATGAAGGGTAATCGTAATAAAAGCATGTAAAAAAGCAAAAATACATTTTTAGACACATAAAAGAGCATTTGGAAGGAAAGGTGGATCCAACAGCGCATATGACTCCAGAGCAATTGCAGTTTCATTATTTCAATATGCATGATTTGGATAAAAATGGAAAATTGGATGGTGTTGAGTTGATTAAAGCGATTACGCATTTTCATGAAGGTTAGGAAAAATTTTAGAAAAAGTCATTGCTGTGACTTTGAATGAATCCAGTCACATTGATTGGAATTTTAAGAGGTTGAACAAATCGTTGTGAAAACCTGGCTTCCCTGATCAGGGAAGTTTGTATCTTGCAACCAGGGTTGGGAAATAGAATTATCCGGATTTATCCGGTCCCTGGGAAATTGGATAAATTCGGATTTCCCCAGGGAATTCTGGGGAAATCTTTTCCCCGGAATTATTTGGTTTGAAAATTTTCTCTCTACCTCAAACTTGCTTCGGTGGTGCAGTGACAAAGCAGCGGCTTTGTGGCCACAAGGTCGCGGGTTCGAATCCCATTTGGAGTCAATTTAGTTCCAAATTGGAACTAAATTCGAAAATTCTTCTTTTCCACTGATTCAGGAGGGTGGGTGAACAAAAATGAAAATCGCTTGAATCAGCGTAAGGAAACTTTTTAATGCCTCAGAAATGGAAATAGTTATTGAAGCGAAAATCGCCTGAATCAGGAGCAGATAGATTTTTTCATGCTTAGAAAATATGCACAATCAATTCCTCGCATAAATCCCCGAAAATTTTGCTTTCGAAAAATTCCCTATAATTTTTCTGGACATCTCCGTTAATTAAAAAAACGCGTTATTTCCGCCCACCCTGTATAACAGACAGTTCATTTTTGCGCTTATTTATTTAAAATAGCGCTCATTGATCACTTGAACGCATGGCCAAGTGGTCTATGGCGCTTGAAAGATTTAACCTTGAAGTTCAAGGTCATGAGTTCGAACCCGCTACTGGAAGAAAAGATTTTGCGGCAATGATGATTAAGTGGTTGGTCCGTGTTTCTGAATAGTTTATGACGCGTCTTTCAACCCTCTGAGTCGCAAATCTTTTACAGCTCTAGTTGTTTTGATTTCCGTTAAAAAAAGCATTTATGTCAGGGGAATCTATATTTCTGAAAATTTGTGATTAGGATATCCACCCCATTTTACAACTAAATTTCTTTTTATAGAAAATCCTGGATCTAGGCCAGGTGGTCAACCTCCTCCATTGCCAACCGAGCTTGAACTCGAAAATATGATCGATTCTATTTTGAAAGAAGATGATTTTAATTCCGATGGTTTTATTGACTATGGAGAATTTTTGAGAGCTCAAAAAGCTAGAGAAGAGACCGCGAGAAGGCATCAAGAGCAACATAGTCAACAACAAGGGCAGCAACAAGGACAACAACAAGGACAACAGCAGCAACAGCCTCCTAGATAAAAATAGGAGTAATGTAAATAGGACTTGATTTTATTTTGTAATAGGGTCATCCATAAATTAATTTAAAAATTACGATTTTTGGTCCCCTTTTTCGATCACTTGAACATATACAGTGATTAAAAATTTGTTGTATGGGTCAGAGTGGTAGAAGAAGAAACGCAATAGAGTAGGGAAAACCGATAAGAATCGGTCTTTTTTATACTTTTGGGTTCGGTTTTTCCTGTTTTTTCGGTTTTTTAAACAAAATTTTTGCGATTTTTTGGAAATTTGCCGTTTTTAAGCTGAAAATGCTCAGAAAAAGGCATTTTTTGGTGAAAAATGATGCTTGTTGAATGAAATTATGGACATTTTAAGAAAAAATTGGGCATTTTAATGAAAAATAATCTTTCGATTTTTAAGACATGCGGTTTCGGTTCGGTTTCCCTAATCTAAAACGCAATTTATGGATGGCTTCTTATGGTTACCTGTTTTTTTGGTAGCTAAGAACTTTCCTATCAGGGTCACGCATGGTCTATTTCTGTCGATTTTTAGATTATCTGTTTTTATTTAAGAAAATTTTTTCTCTATATTTTAACTTCACTTTTCCAAAAATTTGCATATTTTTGGGCATAATCGAACGTTTTCTTTCTTCAGCACTTGTTTTTGTGCCTTTTAAAAAATGCATAATTGTGTTTCTAACATAGGCGCTGCGGACAGATTTTTGGAAGGGGGCAGAAATGAAAACTGGATGGACAGGGGATCGATCAATCCATTCGATCAATTTCCTTAGCGTCGCCTATGCTGGTTTCTATATCGCCAAAGACAATAATACTTTCTGCGTTGTTGTTGACATTTTCTACTTTTTTTGTATTTTTGGTGCTTTTCATTAGCATAATAACATGGATTCTTAACTCATCTTGAGCATTATAAGTCATATGTATTTTGTTATTCCAATCTATTATCTGTGATTTTATGATGTCCCTATATAATTGTTGAATATTTTTTTGTCTAGTTGTTGGAGTATTTATTTTTTATTTATACGTATGTTTTATTAAGTGCATATATACTAAACAATAAACTATTATTAAAACCTAACTTTTGTCACCCTCTTGATTTCTAACATATTCTATATAGTCTATAAAACCGTCGTTGTTGGCGTCGAGGTTTTTGAGGACGGAATCAACAATTTGCTCGATTTTGATGTCATCTGCGGTAGGAGTGTTGCTGTCTTCATCATGGCTGTGAGTTATGGCCTATAAAAAGTGTATATTGTGACTTCATAATCTACTGGTAAATATCGGACTCACTGAAAAACATAAGGTTTAGTGTGTGCGGAAAAACATAAGAGGGGGGGGGGGGACCAAGGTGATTATTGAAAAATATCACCTTAGTCCCCTCTTATGTTTTTGCCCAAAAATTTAAAAAAGCGTAAGGGGAAAGATTTTTTATCTGGACCCCCAAAAGTTCGAAACTCAACGACACTGAACTGCGCTCTTATTCCCCATAATATTGCTGGTAACGGCGTTTGGGGTTGGGCCTCCATGGGGCAAGGTATACAACATATGTGAAAAATCGAATTTTTGACATGAAGGGATACCCGTGCACTTTTTTCAAGTTTTTGAGCATACTTTAGCAATTTCAATCCCATCGATAAGGTTATCTTGGTTGAGATCATGCATAGAAAAATAATGGAAACGTTCTTTTTCTGGGTCAAATTTGACTTCCTCGGTATTAATTTTGTTGTAATAGTGTTGTTTTATGTGTCTAAAAATATGGAGGGTGAAATTTAAAAGGGTGGGTGGGGGTATAGGCATAGCAAAGTTTGGATTGCAGGTCCTCCCAAGGACGTAGCTGTAAGGGATGGGGGCACGGGGTACCGATGCCCCGAAGATCCCCATATGTTTTTTGGAAAAAATCAGCCTTTGGAAGTGCCCTTCTTTCTATGCCACAGGGAGGGGGAGATGAACAAATTTTGGAAGGGGATAAATATGTTTTGGAGGGAGATGTGGACCGAGTTCTTATACTAAACCGCGCGGTTCGATTTCAACCGCCCCGTTAAAATCGCGGTTGAAATCGAACCGCATGGTTAGGATAAGTACTCGGGCCACATCTCTCCCCAAAACATATTTATCCCCTCCCAAAATTTGTTCATTCCCCCGTGGCATAGGGAGAAGGGTCAGCTAAGAGGAGCACTTCCCAAAGGCTGATTTTTCCCAAAAAACATAAGAGGGACCCTTATAATTAGATTTTTTCAGACCTTTAGCCCGAATGGGGGGGGGGCACCGGGTACCGGTACCCCCTCCATCACTACAAACTACGTCTTTGGCGGGACCTGCTCCCTGTAACCCAAACTTTGCTAAGCCTATACTCCCACCCTCCCTCTTAAATTTCATTTCACCCCATATTTTTAGACACATAGGACAACAAAATTGATATCAATTAAGTCAAATTGGACCCAGAAAAAGAACGTTTCCATTATTTTTCTATGCATGATTTCAACCAAGATAACCATCTTTTTCAACTTAAAAACATAAAGAGGACCAAGGTGATTATTGAAAAAAATCATCTTAGTCCTCTCTTATGTTTTTGCCCAAAAATTTAAAAAAGCGTAAGAGGAACCCTTATGATTTTTTGTCTGGGCCCCCAAAGCTTCGAAACTCGACGACAATGGACTGCGCTTATCCCCCATAATATTGCTGGTAACAGCGTTTGGGGTTGTTGTATACCTTGCCCCTTAGGGCAAGGTATACAACACATATGAAAAATCGAATTTTTGGTATGAGGGGATACCCGTGCACTTTTTTCAAATTTTTGAGCATACTTTAGCAATTTCAATCCCATCGATGAGGTTATCTTGGTTGAGATCATGCATGGAAAAATAATGGAAACGTTCTTTTTCTGGGTCCAATTTGACTTCATCAATATCAATTTTGCTGTCCAAATGTTGTTTTATGTGTCTAAAAATACGGGAGTGAAATTTAAGAGGGTGGGGGTATAGTCTTAGCAAGGTTTGGGTTGCAGGAG
Source organism: Acrobeloides obliquus (assembly GCA_034698545.1). Lineage (NCBI taxonomy): Eukaryota > Metazoa > Nematoda > Chromadorea > Rhabditida > Cephalobidae > Acrobeloides > Acrobeloides obliquus. The sequence goes on along the minus strand of JAQGBS010000237.1, from coordinate 15,403 downwards.
CAGCCCCCCTCAAGGACGTAGCTGTAGGAAATGGGGGGGGGGGGCACTGGTGCTCCTCCATTCGGGCCCAAAGGCCCGAAAAAAATTTCTAATCATAAGGGTCCCCCTTATGTTTTTTGGGAAAAATCAGCCTTTTTTGAGAAGTGTCCCCTCCTAGCCGATTCTTACTACGCCACTGAGGGGGGGGGGAGATGAACAAATTTTGGGAGGGGATAAATATATTTTGGGAGAGAAGATGTGGGTCGAGTTCTTATATTAAAACGCGCGGTTGAATTTCAACTGCGTTTTCGTTTTCAACCGGACGGTTGAAATCGAAGACTTTTGCGCACCGACATTTGCGCACTGGACATTTGTGCACCGACATTTGCGCGCCGGACTTTTGCGCACCGACATTTGCGCACCGACATTTGCGCACCGGACATTTGCGCACCGACATTTGTGCATCGATATTTGCGCATTTGCACAATAAAGCATGAGCTAACTTTTACACCGGTTTTCTTACAACAATGTGAACTTGTCTGTAGGCAGAAATTTTATAAAGTTCGGTGCGCAAATGTCTGGTGCGCAAATGTCCGGTGCACAAAATTCTCTCACCCAAAATTTTAGGGGTATAATAAAACTTACGCCTGATCATGAACAGACTTTTGATCTGCAAAATTATGATCTTGTCCTAAAATTGAACAAAATAAAAATAAAATTTAATTTTTAAAGCATACCCATTACACAGCCTATACATAAAACCAAAACTATATAAAAGATTTTCATATTTAAAATAAATATTACACGTGTATTTTATATATAAGTATAAATAAATCAATAACAGGATGACAATGGTACGAAAAAATATTGATAAGGCTGATTTGGTTTAACATAGTAGCAATCAACATGGCGGTCTAAAATGGGAAAAAAGGTTGAAATTATTAAGAGAACGGCAAGGTAGTTTTGTGGTCTAGTGGTTAGAATGTCAAATTTGCATTCTGAGGGGGTGAGTTCGAATCCCTGGCAGGCAGGCCAAAAGTTTTTGCTTTGAAAACCAACCATCCTACTCATTTGCTCAATTTTTTTTCAATTTTAAACCAACATGGCAGAGTCCTCATAATAATGAAACGTCACGTCTATCTATGACTATGCATAAATGTACAAATGCAAAATTTTTCATACATACAATGTTTGAACAGTCGTAGACTTAAATAAAAAGGAAAAAGCATGGCCGAAATTTGGCTCATACAATAAAATGAAAAGGCAAAAATTCATCGAAATTTCAGTTTTTCCTCATTTTCAGGCTTGTGCCTAGTATATTAGTCATTTTAAAAATATGGTTTTTAAAAAGTTTATTTTATTGGGCATGGCTATTTTTGTTTTTGGTGATGAAAGTCATAGGTTTGCCGATGAACATGCTGTTCATGACCAGGAGTAAGATTTTTTTGTTACATTAGTTTTTTGAAAAAAAATCATTAGGGTCGCCACAATCTATTGGGTTCCCACAAGCAACGGCACAAGCTATCGTACGAAGCCATCGTACGAGTGTAAAATACACTCGTACGACGGACGAAATGGCCACAAGCTATCGTACGAATTTCGTACGATCGTACGACAGCTTGTGGCGATTTCGTCGTACTTTTACGTTAATTTTACAATCGTACGATAGCTTGTGGGGCCGTGGTACTTTCGTACGATAGCTTGTGCCGTGCTTGTGGCGACCCTTAAGAGTAAAAAAGTTAGTTGAATATGTCAATTATCGGTGGGGTAAAAGGGCTTAGGCTTGATTTTCTTCATATATAGGGTGTATAAAAAACTGGAATTTGGGCGATTTTTTCATGTTTTTTCGATCCGAAATTTTTGTTAAAATCATAAAAATGACCTATATAGGGGTAATTTTATGCTGGGAATCGATTGCGATCATTCCCGAAACTTGAAAACGCTTTTCAGATCCTGGTTCAGGAAAGTAAGTGTGTATATAAAAGCTAAAATGGTATGGCGACGGTTGAGGACAAGCACTTGAAGATGAGACATTTGAGGATGGCTATTTGAGGACGGACATTTGAGGACGGGACATTTGAGGAACAAAGGTGGGATATGTTTTGTAGGCCCTAAACAGCACCCATCCTCAAATGTCCATCCTCAAATGTCTCATCCTCAAGCGCCTGTCCTCAACTGTCGCCACGTCCTAAAAATACAAACCTACACACTTACTTTCCTGAAACACGATCTGGGAAACATTTTCAAGCTTCAGAAATGCACGCAATCGATTTCCCGCATAAAATTACCCCTATATGGGTCATTTTTAGGATTTTTGAAAAAATTTTTGGATCGAAAAACATGAAAAAATCGATAAAATTCCGGTTTTTTCGATACACCCTATATTTTTAAAAAATAATTTATTTAATTATTCAAAGCAAATATTTACAGACACATAAAATTACATCTACAAGATCAAATAGACTTGGACAAAACAAAATTGGGTGAAGAACAACAAAAATTCCACTATTTTTCCATGCATGATTTGAATAAAGACAATCTTATAGATGGACTAGAAATTATGAAAGTAAGAGAAAAAATACCATGAAATAAAAATTATAGATAAAATTATTTAGTCAATGATGCACACACACGGTGATAGCACAGCACCCGTAACACCTGATGAAGAGCTAGAAGGCATGATCGATATGGCGCTAAATGATTTTGATACGAACCATGATGGGTTCATAGATTTTGCGGAATATCGACGAAGATCATAGATTAGAGAAAAAGAAATTTGGAGCTACTACACAATAGGGGGGGGGGGCACCCACGTGAAAATTTTCTGAAGTGAAAAACGCTTCCCTGATTCAGGAAAGGCGTATTGTGTATTGAAGAGAAAAGTTGCAAAAAAAGCGATTTTTACCTAAAACGACCCCTTTGGGGTAAAAATGTGCGGGGAATTCGAATTTGACATTTATAAAATTCCTCGGATTCAAAAAAGCTGTATATCGACACGAAAATTCGAGAAAATAACATATTTGGGTCTAAAAACAACGCTTTTTCTTTTCCCGCACATTTTTATCAAAAAGGGGTCGTTTTTAGGCAAAAATTACATTTTGCGACATTTCGCTTCAATACGCCTTCCCTGAATCAGGGAAGAGTTTTTTCCTTCGAAAATGTCAAATTCGAATTCCCCGCATGTTTTTACTCCTATTGAGGTCATTTCCAGAAAAAATTTTGGGTGTCCCCCCCCCATTGTGTAGTAGCTCTAGAAATTCTACAGAAAATAATTTAAAAATTATATGAAGTGATGTACAACCATATTGTATTGATCTTCTGCTGTTTGTTCTTTTGTCTGCATGTGTGTTAGCTTGGAATAAATCTTATGACCTGTACTTTTCGGTATAAGAGCGGTGGAGATAGATGTTTCGGATGAAGGTGAACTGAGTACTTCGTCATCTAAAATTTTTATTAAACTTTTGACCTTTTTTTTTTAACGGACCAGTCCACTTGGAAAAAAATATATTCGAAAAGATCATGAAAAATGGAGCATTTTTCGTTTTTACGACAACCTCTGAATCGTTTTAGTTTTCGAGATAATTGCGTTTGAAATTTTGAATTTGTTACAAGCTCCTCGTTGTAATACACAATTCAAAAAAGTTTGTATATTACAACGAAGAGCTTGTAACAAATTCAAAATTTCAAACACAATTCTCTCGAAAACTATAACGATTCAGAGGTTGTCGTAAAAACAAAAAATGCCCCATGAGCTTTCCGAATATATTATTTTTATATAAGTTTTTTTCGGAAATGGTCTTTTAAAGTCCTACCTATCGACCATGCACTATAAACATGATTAGCAATGGGTTTTGCATTCTTATTCAATTTCATCAAATATTTTGCATATATTGTCTTATCTTGTAGTTTATTTTGACATGGTATAGAAACATCATTTTCTGAACAAAGTTCAGTTTTCTTTGCACATGTGTCACCTGGCCAAAATCCATTCTACAAAAAGCAAATTTTCTTAACACAAAGGCCAATTTTAATCTCCTTACCATTTCATTGCAAACCGGGTAATTTGTAAGACTCTCGCATGAGCAGAGACCATGGTTGGCGCCTGATAAGCCTAGAAAGGTATCAACTTTTGAATGGAGACTCTCTCCAAGATGGCATTTTTCTGCAAAAATTTTTATTAACAAAACACAAAAGATTAAGGTGTACCTTCGGAAGTGGCTACAATACCACCAGAGATGATTTTTCGACCGAGAGTGACTCCCATGGAATGTGCTATGATGTCAATTTTTGTAGCATTGGTGTAGGATAAAACGGCTTCGACAAAATGACGGAGGCGTTTTAAGGTTGCACAATCGTGTGTTCTAAAAATGGCCAAAGTCAGTTATTATATTAGAGAGATACGTGGAATTTGTTTCCAAAGGCTTAGGTTTAGGCTTAAGCCTAAGCCCAAGCCCAAGCCTAGGCCTAAACCTTTAGAGAATATTTTTTCATAAAATTACTCTAAAAAAGTATCAGTTTTTGGAATCCTGCTGATTGCGTCTCCCCAGGGGAATAGCTCCAAAATTGTTAAAATTTTTTTAAATTGACTTTTTTTCAAAGTTGAAAAACATTTTGTCTCCATGGGAAAATATTCAGTTTTTGGATATACGAGGGGGTGGACGGCCGAGTTTTTTTCTTCTGATTCAAAAATGGTATTTACCTAGTAAGTGCCATCAACTGATTCCCATCACCCCATGTGGTGGCATACAACTCATTTGGACGATATCCTTTTGTTAAAAAGTATTCGATAGAATTTGTCCACCCGCTAGCCAATTCACCGAGTGACTCATTGAATAAAGCAGTGTCAGAATTTCCATGGATGAAAATGACCGGTTGGTGATGGATCTTATCAAATGAGTGTTTTTTGCCTCCGTAACTACCGGAATGTCCAAGATCGGCTCGGTTGAAGTCGTCTTTGGAGTAGTCGTATCTAAATTTTTGATTTTCGTAAGCTTATTTAAAATTTGAGATTTATAAATTTTCAAATCCTCCCTCCTCCTCCGCTTTCGTGCTAATAACTTGTTCCCTGAATCAGGATTAAGATTAAAAATATAAATTATACAAAAAAGCCTACTTTTTCAACCAATGTTGAAAATCCTTGGTCAACGTGCCACTTGAACATGTAAGAAATAAAGAAAAAATTACTGTTTTTACTATAAACATCATCATCGTTGCTCGTCTAAAAATAAATTTTTAATACTATTTCTAAATCAAGAGAGCTTGTAAAAACCGCGCTTCTTTTTTTATCAGATCACAGCGACTGTCCGACTTTTCTTCAAATAACACCCGCAACTAAAAACTATACTAATCGCTGAGAAAAAGGAAGAAAACAGTATCAACTGAATTAGTGTTTTGGTTCCTTGTAACTTTTATATCTATCAAGTGTCTGTGCCTGTTTAGTTAGCATTGAAATCACATGCCCCAAATCGGCGCCTAAGATAGGATGAGCAAGGGTAAAAAGCTGAGCCGCTCGAGACACCACCACAACAGACTTATCATGTGTTTTGAGACCGAAAACAACTATTCTTTTTTTTGAGAAGGCTATTATAAGCTGATGGGTTTATGTTAAACAAACAGACTGAAAAACATAGTTAAATCGAGAAAGATTGTGTGTTGTGCTGTGTTTTTAAGACATTGGACATTGCTCATGTGACTGTAGATTATATTTTTGATTCGGTTCTATTTTTTTCTATTTTAAATGCTGGGTGGGAATAAAAGTACAATGTGTTCTCAAATTAAAGGGTGTACCAAAAAGTGGATTTTTGAGATTTTTTGGGAAACGGAAATTTATTTTTCTAAGGGTAATTTTATGTTTATAGGGGTAAGTTTATGCGGGGAATCGATTGCGCGCATTCGATTCCTCGCATAAATTTACCCCTGTAAATAAAAAATTATCCTTAGAAAAATAAATTTCCGTTTCCCAAAAAATCACAAAAATCCACTTTTTTGGTACACCCTTTAATTTTAGAACACGTTGCACTTTTATTCCCACCCAGTATTTAAAATAGAAAAAAATAGAACCTTTATCAAAAGTATAATCTAGCAAGCACATGGAAAACACAGCACAATACACATAATCTCGATTAACTATTTTCCTCAGTCTGTTTGTTTATACTGAAGAATATATTTCTATTCTTCAGTCTGTTTTTTTTGTTTTATCAATTCCCCCGCACAAATTACCCATAGAGGTTCATTTTTAAAACAATAATTTTGGGTCCCCAAAATCCATTTTTTGGCACACCCCTGTATAAATGAGGTGTACCTGATGTTTCACTGAGGACTCGGTGAAACCGATTTGAAAGGAAAATCATAGCACACTCGGAACAAAATTGCTATTTTTGTTGATATTATGAAATTCCAAGAAAAATGAAGAATTTTTTGTTTTTACATTAAATTTTGAATCTCTAAAGATCCACGCTAAACAACGCTACTTTTAAAGATAATTGAATTTTTGACTGTGTATTACAACGAAAACATGTACAACTATTTTGTATATCTTTAAATTAGATAACACGTCATTTTCTAATTGAAAAGATTTTGAATAATTTTGACAGAAGTATCGGGAGCCCAGCGGCACTTCCAAGCAACACTCCCCGTTAAAAATGTTTTAGTTATTACTAATGCTTTTTTATTAATCCTTGCTATAGCTAACCTTTTTTTGAAAAAAATTTGTTGTCTCCAATTTCGATGATTTGGTGTCAATCGTCTTCTCTCATTTTCCCTTACAACTTTTGTTTTGGCTGTGGCAGGTCAAAATTGCATTTGGACAAATCTATCGTTTCCGAAATCATTTGGACAGACAGATCCACATTACACGTTTAATTTTGACCGATCAAAATTGCAATATTAAATAATGAATCAGAGATCATAAAGATCTGGAACAGTATAGTTTATGACAAGAAGGCTAGTAACAAAGATTAGTAGAAAATCATTCGATTAGGATTAAATTTTTATATCACAAAAGGAAAAGTTAAGTACTAATAAGGCAGAAAATGGCAACAAGTAACTGATAGATAAAATGTGACTAAAATGAGGTAACCTTCCGACGTTGAAGTTACGAATTTGTTCAATTTTGTTCATAGAATGTTATTGGGGCATAAGTCTTAGTGATGCGTCGAATCGAAATTTCGACCCCAAAATTTCGATTTTGAATTTCGAAAAATTGAAATTTCGATCAAATTGAAACGAAGATCAAAAAAACTGAGCCCCCCCCCCATGTTTTTGCCCAAAAATTTTGAAATTAAAAAAATCATAATGGTCTCCCATTATGTTTTTCACCAAAATTTTCCATATTTTCATTAAAAATTTGCAATTTTTAAGTTCAAAAATGCCAATTTTTGTATCAAAATTTATCATTTGACGTCAAAATTCGTCATTTTCAGCTTAAAAACGGCAATTTCAAATAGAATTTCGAAATTTCGGCTCCAATTTCGACACATCATAAGTCGGCAAGAGGGCGGGAGCCTCCTCCTAACCCACTCAATCATGGACCCAAAATTGAGGGGGGACCACCTCATGGGCCCCGCCGAACAGTATGGTTCATAAAAATTGGGTGTCAAAAGACTATCTCAAGCTTAACAAAAGTCGCTTTGTTTAGTGGAGGACCACCTCATCGGTCTAATCAACTTGCACCAAAGGCTCGAGGCAAGTCAAACTTGCATCAAAGGCAAGTTTTCTGACAGCTCTAATCACTACTAAGCCTAAACCTAAGCCTAGGGAATCCACAATTTCACTAATTAATTTTTTAACAAAATTTAGAAAAATGGGAAATTTTTTACCGTTTTGGTGAAAAAATGGGAAAATTTTTTGCTCACTATACTTTTCACTATTTTGAACAATTTTTCACTATTTGGAAATTGACATGTGGGAACCCTATGTGACCGGTCCAAATAACTATCCCTTCCTTATGTTTGTACATATCCAAGTGCACACATCCAGCCAGTGACTAATCAACATCTCTTTTGTAACTCAGGGCAGCTCCTTAATCTTGCCACTGGCTTACCTGTGTGTGCTCGTTCTCAATGTTGTAAGTCAATAAATATAGTTCGGGAGCTACAATATCTACAAAATACCGTCCACACCTACCTAAGCCCTTCATTTTCTTTCAATTTTAACATCTCCCACTAACTTTTAATTTTTTTATGAGTTTGAAAAATAAATCAAAGGAAAACTCTGGTTTTTTCTTTCTTTCTTTCAAAAAATGAGATTTTTCAACACTAAAAAAATGGTATATATTTTACTATTTTTGCTTCAAAAATTGATATAATGTATCTATTTGGCTACTGTTTCATATGTATATATGCTTTTTCTTACTTTAGTACTCCTAAAAGATACATCTTAGACAGCTCTTATCTTTTTTTCAAGCTGTGTGCTTTGGAGTGTCTCTTAAAATAAAGTCTTTTATAAAAAAGGCGAAGTTCTGGGTCCGGTTCAAGAAAACAAAAATCGAAGATCATATAAAGATCTAGGCTACAGGACACACAAATCATTCAATTTATTAGGTCAAAAAGCAGACTAAAAATTGGGCATTATAACTTTCGCCACGTTGCCAAAAAAACTATAACTTTCGCCACGTTCGTGTCAATAAATATTTATTGCAAATCAGGCAACTCAATTAGTTTGAAATTAATACGTTTATTAACACGAAAGTTACGTGGCGAAAGTTATAGTGCCAAAAATTGCATCCACAGTGTCGATTGGACACTAGGACAAATGTCATTGTGACGATTTTGGACAAATTATAGAGTGTTAAAAAGTGGCACTTTTCGATTTTTGCGCGATTTTTCGAAGATTTTCAAGGTTTTTAATTTTCATCAAAATAATCCTATAGGGGGTTTTCTATCCGAGAAATTGATTGCGCGCATTGCCTGTTATTGAAATCGCTTCTCTGACCTTGTATTAGCCTATTTTCGCTTTAATACGCATATCTTTTCCCTGAATCAGGGATGCTTCAAACTCCTATAGGGTTATTTTGGTAAAAATTAAAAAACTTGACAATTTTCGAAATGAGCAAAAATAGCAAAAGTGCCATTTTTGGGACATCCTGTAAAAAGCAAAATTATAAAGTTAATCAATAAAAAGAGGATTTCCAAATATTTGATATGCTTAAGGGCGGCAAAATCGATGTTTACACTTTCTAAAAAAGGTCAAAAAGATTTTCTATGATTATTTGCTTTGAGCTGTGTAAAAAACAGTGAAATTATACACACAACTCAAGTATCAAAATTCTAAAAGGTTAGAATCGAGATAGAAACGAGATTCTAAAAGATAGAATCGAGTTTATGTACCTAACAAACATTTTCATATGGAAATTTCATTTGGTCATATTAGGCGCAGCGTTTTAATCTATGTGTGTTGGACTTTTAGCTAACTAAGCCTTTAATTATGGTCATGAAAGTAGCCAACGGGATATGATACAAAAGTTCATGAAAATGGATCAGCTCTGTCAGAGAGGGGATAGCCATATACACGTGGAAACGAGTAATTAGAAAAATCTTTAAAAATTTCGTTAAAATCTTTCGGGTATGGAAGTGTAATCCTAAGCCTAAATCAGTGGTCAAGGTTGCCATTTTTTAAAATTCGCATAATTGTCGAGCTCAGGTTCAACCGTCAAAACGTCAAATTTTCAAAAAGTTCTAACACAAACCCTGCTTATTTAATAAAGCAAGAGGTTTGTGTTAGAAATTTTTGAAAATTCGACGTTTTGACGGTCGAACCTGAGCTCGAAAATTATGCAAATTTCAAAAATGGCAAGCCTGTCAGTGGTGTAGACCTGCATAAACTGTGGGGGCGGTTTTCACAAAAATAGGGGGTCAAATTTGAATATTTTCGAATTTTAACAAAATCAGAAGTTACTCACGTTTTTTACAGAGTTTTTTCCAGAACGAGAGGGTTGATCGCCCCACCACCCCTCCTTTGGCTATGCCACTGGCCATAATCTAAGATTAAGTCCAAACCAAGCTTCCGATTTACACACATAACTCTGTATTAAATTCACTTTTTATACGTTCTGAAAAAATCTAGCTAATTAAAAACCAACCACACCCAAATTTTAAAATGTCAAAAATAAAACTCCATCCATAAATCCTCGCCTTTTAATGCATTCTTTGTGTTTTGAATTACCATACCCACGCCCTCTTTAAGCTAATAAAATAAAAAGTGACAGAAACTTCAAATGTTTATTTACTTTTCTATACCACCTTCGTAATCACATAGACGGTGATTAATTAAATAATCAACAAAAAGCAAAATTGACAAGGTACAAAAAGGCAGCACTTATGCTATTTCTATTTATAACTTTGTTGAGTTATCTTGACAAGAGCAAACTTTGGATATATAGAATATGGACCAGATCTATGTGTTGTGGTATGTTTTCAATCAAGAACGATTTTTGATTTTTGTAGTGCTTTTCAAACACACTGTTATAAAAATAATTTTTTGGTTTGAGCACCTGAGCTTAATTTGATATATTTGTTTAGTCTAGCTAAAAAAAATTTTTTATCGAGGCATCAAAACTCACATCTTTACAAAAACAAAAAATCACAAGATTGTTTATCACTTTGTAATTTTTCGTTCCTTTTTAAAATGAGTTGTATACATCTGGTACGAGAAAATTTAGATTAGATTAGTTTGGTAGTATGATAAAAAAAATTTATAATCCTTTGCAAAATTTATAGTTTTGAAATAGAAAATGGAAAGATATTTTTATGATGATATAAAGTGTGTAAATGTCGACCCTCGAAAAGATGCCACCCATGGGGACCGGCCACAAGGTGGCATCTTGGTTGCGTTCCTAAGTTGAACCGTAGAGGTACTTTTACACCTGAAACTGTCCAATAGGACCGGACCCAGGATGGCATCTTATCGAGGGTTGAAAAAATGTTCCTACAGAGTTTTTGGAAGGTAAATTCTAACTCATTTTTCAGGGTACATCCCCACTTTATGACAACATTTGGTGTGCGTGAAATTGTAAAGCTTATGACCTGTATATGGAACTTGGTGAAGACGATGTTGTGAATCTATGGAAGAGGATTTTTCAAGGAAACGTCGAATAAGAAGCTTGTTATTGCCGATTATCAATGGGATGTTTTCTTCTACGTCGAAAAGAAGATGATACATATGGACCTGAAGTCGTTAGTATAAATGGAGTGAAAAGGACCAAGATTTGTGACTTTAGCTTTCTCGTTAGGGTGCGCGCTATCAGTGGTGCCGCGAGTTGTGCCGCAGTTTTACAACGCGGCACGACCGGCACAACTGCTAACGTCGTACCGCCTCCGAGTTGTGCCGGCACAACTTATAGTGCGCACCCTTAATAGCAATCTTCAACCTTGTGATACTTTTTCTATAAGTCATCTGAAGTCCACTTTAAACAAAAAATTGGAAAATCAGTAAATTTTCCCTTTTTGAAGCTATTTTAAAGCAAATTTAAGCGAATATGTTGTCCCTTGGAGTGTTAATCCTCCAAAATGTGCCCATTGTGGTGGTCGATCATTTCGAAAGTGTGAAAAATGTGGTACATGTTAGAGGTTGCAAATAATCATGTCAACATTACGTCAACAGATTAACAGACTATCAATTACGTTGACTTATTGACAGAACCCACGATCATCTATTGACGTTGACGTCTGTAAATTTACGTCAATTCCGTCAATCAATTGACATACAAATCTGTTATTACGTTGAGGCATTTGCGTCCCCTAGTACATGTTTTAAATTGTTTCATTCCCTGCCATGAAAAATTTTTATTTTATGTTTGAAAATTTCATTTATTTGTAAAAATTTTATTGAATAAATTTTTTATACAATAGGAGTTATTGTGCATTTCACATCAATAAATATAACCCTTCTCTGAATCAGAGTCAGGGAAGCATTTTCAATGCTCGGGAATACGCGCAATCGATTTTCCACATAAAACCCCAGGGTCATCTTTTCTCTTTTTAGCCGGCTCTTAAGATTTATCGTCAAATTCGGTTTAAAATCGCGCTTGAAAATATCGATTTTTTCGAACTTCCAAACGTTTAAAATTTTTATAGTTTAGGCCATTTTTTCGAGATCTTGGTGTCAAACACGCGTAACAAACTAAAAAAAATCGTAGGCAACGGTTTTTTATGTTAAGCTTCAAAGAACTAAATTTTCCGACAAAAAACTATAAATTTTCATCTTTTTTGAGTTTCATAGCAACTTTTTTCCAACTTTTTGATCTATATACTAAAACATCGCTGCCTATGATTTTTTTTTGATAGTTCCAACCTACTGGGGCACCTTGTATATTTCATGCATTTCACAGTTCAATTTGACTTATTTGATAGAAAATTAAAAAATTTACACATCAATTTTCACAATTCAATATTAAAGATATATGTCACATATAATTTAAAAAATCACTTATAAAATTTATGCGATAACGCGGCTGTCTTATACAGCATTTATTGGTTTTGGAGAAATATATAAACGTCATAATCTAACAAATATGAACTTTATCAGTTGTAAATATGCTTGGAATTCATTGAATGGGTGCACCTTTAGGATGATGTACTTTATATGATATCAACGAATAAAATTTATTCTACTCGACTTTTTATACTGATGTTGGAACTTGCATAGTTTTCTCGATAGCAATAGTCTGTTTCAGCGAAAGATATTATAGAAGCTTAAAATGTCAAAAATAAAATTCCATCCATAAATTCTCGCCCTTTAATGCATTTTTTGTGTTTTGAATTACCATACCCACGCCCTTCTTTAAGCTAATAAAATAAAAATTGACAGAAACTTCAAATATTTATTTACTCTTCTATACCACCTTCGTAATCACATAGACGGTGATTAATTAAATAATCAACAAAAATCAAAATTGACAAGGTACAAAGGTACAAAAAGGGGGTTGGAAACAAATTTTCCCATACCCTTTTTTCCCTGTATCTTTTTTCCCAATGACCATTTTTTCCCAATTTTCGTTGTAATATTGTCTTATTGACAATCAGACAAATATTTTTAATGGATTTATGTGAACAAAAGATATGCAAATTACGGATATTTTTCAAGTCGTTCTTAAACAACATGAAATTGTTTCGATCGATAAGGCAAAATATTACCAATGAGGCAGGATATTACAACGAAAATTGGGGTAAAAATGGTCACTGGGAAAAAAAGATTCCAGGAAAAAAGGGTACGGGGAAAATTTGTCCCAAGCTATATCGAAAAAACGAAATTAAATTGATTCGTTTGGGGAAAAATTGGTCACGGGGAAAATGGACACAGGAAAAAAATTGTCACAGGGAAAGAAAATCCAGGAAAAAAATGGTCATTGGAAAAATGATACAGGGAAAAAAGGGTACGAGAAAATTTGTCCCCAACTCCAAAAAGTCAGCACTTATACTGTTTCTATTTATAACTTGGTTGAGTTATCTTGACAAGAGCAAACGTTTTATATATAGAACATAGGCCACCAGGATCTATGTATTGTAGTATATTTTCAATTAAGAACGATTTTTGATTTTTGTAGTGCTTTTTAAACACACTGTTATAAAAATAATTTTTTGGTTGAAGCACCTGAGCTTAATTTGATTTATTTCTCTAGTCTAGCTAATCGAGACACCAAAACTCACATCTTTACAAAAACAAAAAAGCAAAAGATTGTTGATCACTCTGTAATTTTTTGTTCCTTTTTTAAATGAGTTTTGTACATCTGGTACGAGAAAATTTAGATTAGATTAGTTTGGTAGTGTAGCAAAAAATTGATAACCCTTTGCAAAATTTATAGTTTTGAAATAGAAAATGGAAAGATATTTTTATGATGATATAAAGTGTGTAAATGTCGACCCACGAAAAGACGCCACCCATGTTATACATGCATAAGGGAGTGCTGCACCCCCTCAATTCATCGTATAGAGGAAAAAATTTAAAGATCAATTCGTATTTTGAAGGTTAGATGTCCTCTTCCACCTTTCTCTGTTTCAGTTTCTTGACCACGAGTTCGTAAGATTCATGGATCGCCACAGCGGCTTTGAAAGAGATGTAGGACAGTTTCACCATCAGGCCGAGCGTTCCACAGCTTTCTTGAGACATTCAGGGAGCTGATAGATACGGCTTCTAGTTGAGTGTTTGGCACGATGAACTCCAAGTCGGTTCTTGAGCTTGACATTTGCCGCTTTCTTGAATTGCAGAGTATCGACGGGTATCACTCTTCTGCCAAAGACGTATTGGTGCATCAGAATCTTCTTTCATTGACAATTCGGCATATCGGCTTCCAGTTCAGTTCTTCTAAAAGGATTGTGTAGGATCTGGTGAAATTGTTTGAAACCAGCCTGGAAGGGAACTTTTTGACCCGTCCGAGAGTGTTCTGAGGAAGACCTGTGATGGATACCAAGCTTCAATAGCATACAGTAGTATGGGCTCCACGGTTGTGAGGTAAACATTGGCAAAGGTACTTCTAGGTGTCCATTTTCGCAGGGTTCTACACAAGGCTCCTATTGCTTGACGGCACTTCTTAGTTACTTTTGAGACGTGGTTAGCGTACATCAGTTTCGGATTGAGTAGAATCCCAAGGTATTTGACTTCTTCTTGGTTGACTCTTTGGCCAACCATCTCGAGGTTGAGCTCGGTCTTGGAGTTTCCACATCGCATCACCATTAGTTTGGTCTATCAGTGTTCAGCTTTAGGCCAATTTCTTGGTACTTTCTTTGCAGTTTCACAAGATCTCTCAGGTCTTCTTCATCTTGTTGCGTCATAATCGGTTTCTGGTATGAGAGGTCGTCTGCGAACATCACGAGGGTAGCGTTGTTGCTGAGTGGTACATTGAATATTTCGTCGATAAACAGCACAAACAGAAGGGGTCCAAGCACGAATCCTTGGGGGACACTGGAGAGCACTTGGTAGTTCTAACTTTCTTCCGAGCCGACCTTTACCTTGAATCTTCTATTTTCCAAATATGATGTGAGAAGTTTTATCCAATTGGTGGAGAGCCCGATTTTATACAGTTTCTTGATCAGTTTGAAGTGAGGCATAGTGTCGAAAGCCTTCTGTATGTCGAAAAAAGAGGGTACGTTCGTAGATTTCGCATCCGAACCAGACATCCCCCAACAAATCCGGATATATAAAGCCCGGCAAAAGCTTAAAAAGGGCTTGATCTTGGCCTGACAGACCAAGGGGATTGAACACTACTTGACCCTAGTGAGCTAGGGGATTATTCTGACCTTGGTTCTCGGAACCAAAGGACTTTATAATTTTAGAAATTGTACTTTTTTGAAACTAAAAATAAAGATATTTTTCGGGCTCTTTAAAAATCTTGAAAACTGAATAATTTCCTCTCGTTCTTTTTTCAAAAATTTGTGCTTTTATTTTTTTGGCATTCTGTTATTGTGCATTTTTCCAATTTTTGCATTCAATT
>JAQGBS010000236.1:0-24900 GCA_034698545.1 Acrobeloides obliquus | reverse complement strand
TTTGCATATAGGTCGGACATAATATTTACATTCTGGCACATCAGCTGTCAAGACACAACTCCGAGCTAGCCAAGCTGCTAAATCCAGAGGCAACGAAAAATTACGCAACCAAAAAAGCACTATCTTTTTATAAAGAGCACACTGCCCAGATCGAGGTTCTTTACATTACAATTTGGCAGGGGTGTCAGATTTCGAAAGTCGCATAATAGAGTTCGAATTGGACCATAAAAGTAACAAATTCTCAAAAAGTTTCTTCACAAGCCCCCTGCTGAACAAATTTCAGGGGATTTCTAAAGAAAATTTGTTACTTTAACGGTCCAATTTGAACCCGATTAATTATGCGAATTTCAAAATCTGGCACCCCTGCTGCAGTTTTGATCATGACTAACGGATTTAGATTGTCCGAGCAGACAGGAAACTAGAAAGAGTTGTCTTCCCAATCCATGAAGTTTGCTCGTATTTAACTGAGGCCACCAAACAGAATGTGCTCAATAACACCGAAAGAGATGCGCAGGGGTCTAAAGTGACGGACTTTTTCGACAAATGGAAATCTTTATATAATGAGATGAAGTGGCAGAAAAAATTGCAGGGTACAGTCAACTCTCGATTTAGTGACTCCTCCCGAGAATTTTTCCGCCAACACGATCACTCAGGGATGCGTTGCAAAAGTATAAATATAGTCAAACTAGACTTAGTGACCCTATCTGGGGTGTCACTAAATCAAATCGAAGTAGACTATATTTATACTTTTGCAAAGCATCCCTGCGTGGTCGTGTTAGCGGAAAAATTCTCGGAAGAGGTCACTAAATCGAATGTTGACTGTATACAAAATTTGGATAGACATGTGCAGTGCCAACTCAATTTTAGATAGACCCTGGCTAAGTGCATGTACAAAGCAGTTGAGATTTTGGGGTCGAATGTCTTTTCTATTCGCTATTCTTATCAATGGCATAATCGCGCTTTTCTACCCCTTTGATGCCTCGACATTTAGTGAGAATTTTAATTTTTTTACAGTCAAACCTCCGTTTAATGACAGCGACCACGCAGGGATGCCGGCAGGAAAATTTGATATATATAGCAAGTCGATTTTTTATATACCAAATTTTCCCGCCAGCATCCCTGCGTGGTCGTTGTTTCCCGTTAGGTGTCATAAAACGGGGGTTGACTGTAAAAAGAATATCTTTTCAGGTAAACTCAACCCGTCGGATCCGCTTGTGTACACTCTTACATTGGCCCCATTATTTTATCTTTACACGAAGTGGAATGATAGGCAGGTTTTAAGGACCAGTCTACTCAGAAAAAAAACTATGTAAAAATTATATATTCGGAAAGTTCATGAAAAATGGAGTATTTTTTGTTTTTACGGCATGTTCTGAATCGTTGTGGTTTTTGAGATAATTGTGTTTGAAATTGCTCATGTTTTTCGTTGTAATACACAAACTTTTTTGAATTTTTTGCGAAAAAATCAATTTTTGCATCGATTTTTTAAATTTTCATAACATGAACATTGTAGCAATTTTTTATAACTCTATGAGACGAATAAAATGACGCCAAAATTATTCAATTTGAAAATTGTTTTGGGTTATTGAAACGAGAAAATGATTCAACAATCAATAACCATGAATCATGTTTTTGTTCAATAACCCATGTTCAAATTAGATAATTTTGGCGTCATTTTATTCGTCTCGTCAAGTTATAAAAGATTGCTACAATGATCATGTTATAAAAATTTAAAAGTTTTTTTCCCAAGTGGACTGGTCCTTTAAGGTTATATTGTGTTGCTATAATATTTTTTAGGACGTTTTCTGATATGTCCAAGAGTTCGATGTTGGCAATATATGTTTTAATGTTGGCCAGCTCACTTTTATCAATAGCCATTGTTGGCATCTTACCAACGTTGTACATGTTTGGTATTCTACAGGTATGAATTAGTTGACCATCTTATTTTTTCTCGTTACTAGACTTTGCACAATTCTTTAGGGGCAGTCAATGACGTAGGCATGGGGGCCAGGAGACCCAGACCCCCCATAATGGAAAAATGAAAAAATTTTTCTAATATCTTTTTCCTAATATTTTTTAAATTATTTATCAAAAATTCTAGTGGTCTCCAATTATGATTTTTCACGAAAAAGACCAAATTTTCACTAAAAATATCCCAAATTTTTCTTTTTTTCACCAAAATTCACTATTTTTTCACCAACAATTTTCATTGCCTGTGTATTTTCAGCTTAAAGGACCAGTTCAGTGGGAAAATAGTTGCCATTTTTCTTGATATTCAAAAAAGTTTGCGAAAACGTACACAAATTGAAAATTTCAAACACAATTTTCTTGAAAACTACAACGATTCAGAACATGCCGTAAAAACAGATGATGCTCTATTTTTCGTGAACTTTCCGAATATCAACAAAAATGACAACTTTTTCCCCACTGGAATGGTCTCTTTAAGAAACCGAAAGGTTTGGAGGGAGACATGCCCCTTTTATTTTGCAAAATTTTCAAAATTTATTCAATTTTTTGTACATTTGAATTTAAAAAACGACCTTTTTGGAAAACGATCTATCTTCAAAAAATGATTAAGTAAGCTATTTTAGCTAGCCAACAAAACCATACACTTGGTCAGCTACGTCGGAAACAAAGGCCTAATTGATAGGTGTTGGTCGGAATGGATTGAAGATACAGCATTTTGGTATCTTGTAGCGTATCTTCTTTGTTGCATCTTCGGGTTATTTGTACATCCTTTCTTCTATTCTTTATTGGTAAGCCAACCGCTGAATTTTTCCCGCCAAACACTATAGTTAAAATTTTTTGGCTACCGCGAAACTTTTTATTGAATCAGGCAACGTGTACATTGAAACGAAAAAGAAACGTGGATCCTTATATAACTTGTTTGATGCATCCCTGTGTGGATATTGGCGGGAAATTTTCATCGCCGATTTTCTCGCCAATATGACCACACAGAGATGCATCAAAAAAGCTATATAAGGATCGACGTTTCTTTTCGTCTCAATGTACACGTTGCCTGATTCAATAAAAAGTTCCGTGGTAGCCAAAACAATTTCGACTATACCCTGTCATTTGTAGTCGCTAATCCTTATTAGTACTCATTCTATTTCTAACTTTTAGTTATTTGATATTATTGTAAGTGAAGAAACTCTCCGAAACGTGATACGTTCAGTTACTCGAAATTGGCAGTCCATCATTCTTACGGGTTTACTTGCTCTTATACTGGTTTATCACTTTTCAATACTGGGCTATTTATTCTTCCAAAAAGGTATGTTCAAACAGATCCCATCTACGGGGGCACTTTTTGGGAGGCAAAAATTCCATTTTTGGTGAAAAAATACCATTTTTTAGTGTCATTTTTTTAAAAGTTGGATAAACATCAAATCCAAAAATTCATAAATTTCATTAAGATTTTAAACTGGAAGTGGATAAGGCGAAAGAGACGCAGAGATTCGGCCACTTGGAAGCCGCAATATCAAAAGCGAATGGGATTTTGGATGAAATTCGTTATAACACACAACAACAATTTTGTACAAGCAAAGATGAATGTTTGCAAGTTGATCCATCGCTTAAGGCTGAAGAAGGTGCGGTGGAAGAAGAAGAGGAGGATAAGGAAGAAGTGGCATCTTGTGACACCTTACGGATGTGTATTGTTACAACGTTGAATTGGGGTCTTCGAAATGGTGGGGGCATTGGAGATGTTTTGCGGAATGTCCATCCCAATGTAGGTTCAGCAGACATTGAACTACAGTCAACTGACTCCTCTATTGGAGTGCCATATCGAGATTCGACTGTATAGGTTGTTTTTCGGGAAATCACGAGCTCAGGATTTTGAAGAAAAATTTTTCTTGAATAATTTTTATAATTCTACTCCTTCGCCAAGTTAACAGATTGTTGAGAAATTTTTTCGCAAAAATGAAGAAGAAATCTAGCTCTACAACACCAAGGTCTCCGATTTTGCACATTTTGCTTTTTTTGTGAATAAAATGTTGGTGTTGTAGAGCTAGATTTCCTCTCCATTTTTGCGAAAAAATTTCTCAAAAATCTGTTAACTTAGCGAAGGAGTAGCATTTTGAAAATTACGTATTTTTCAGAAAATTTTTCTTTACTTTTATTGCCTGATTTTCAATATTAATTTATTATTGAAACGAAAATTTAAAAAATTTAAAATTTTTTTCAAAATCTTGAGCCTGTGATTTGCCGAAAAATTAATGAAAAAACTTTTTCCTGAATCAGGCCAGGAAACCTAGAAAATGAGATTTTCTCAGAAAATCTCATTTTTTTCTTCGGGAAAATCAGATATTCTCGGGAGAAAAATCAGTCTGTACAACTATTTTTATTTTTAGGAATCTCACTTTTTATGGCGAATTATATACGACCTTTCATTTTTTGTTATGTTGATAGTCATTGTGTTAAACCTGGTGTTTGGTGTTATTATTGATACATTTGGCGATCTACGTACGGAAAAGAACGAAAAAGAAGATGTTTTGAAGAACAATTGCTTCATTTGTGGGATGGAACGAGGACGGTATGTGTTCTAATCTTGTCTGGAAACCAGGGGTCGAAAAGGGACCGGCTCTGGAGGCCGGCCTCGCCCCCTTTTTTGACCCCTGATGGAAACAACACCTTGTTTTCAGCTTTGACAATAAATCCGTGACATTCGAAGAGCATTATGAAAACGAACATCATTTATGGCATTACTTGTATTTTATTGTATGGCTCCAAGTCAAAGATGAGACCGAGTTTACGGGTCCAGAAAGTTATGTGGCTAATTGTATCAAAGTACGAATTTTAATTCGAGTCGGAGAGAAAAATTTTTCATCATGATCATCATTTTGTCACCAAAAATTTTCGTTTCCTATGCATTTTCAGCTTAAAAACTAACATTTTTCACCAAAAAATTTCATTTTTCAATTGTTTTCAGCTTAAAAATAAGCATTTCTTTTAAAAAATTGTCGCTTGCGGCGCTGGTTTTTGTTTTACCTCAAGGATTTCAACAACAACAAAATTTTCGCACTCATCGGCGCGAAAAATATAAGTGTGGACATATATGATTTTTGTAAAATTTTTGAAAAACTCGAAAAAATACTTTGGTCCCTCCCCCACTTATGTTTTTGCCCAAAATTTTGAAAATGTCGAAAAAATATAAGGGGTACCAAAGTGATTTTTGTAAAATTTTTCCTGATTTTCTCGTTTCCCGAAGAAAAATTTCTCGATTTCGGGAATTTCCCTTCCCGATTATGATTTTCGATTGTTTCCTTTCCCTTTCTCAATGAGAATTTCTCGTTTCCCCACCAACCCTAATTTTGATCATGATGTTTCTTCCAGCCCCGTTTTTAATCCATCACATTTAGGATCGAAAATTGGACTGGTTCCCTAGGATGCAAGCAATCTCGTTACAGGAAGAAGATACGGATAACGACCAAAATGAAATTTCACACTTACGTGAACAGTTACATCAAAGCATGCAAACTATCAATGAATTATCTCAACGTGTACAAAACTTTCAACAAGTAGGCCAAGCAACTGGGAAAACCGATAAAAATCGTTCTTTTTCTGTCCTTTTTATGACATTGTTTCGGTTTTTTCGACTTTTTTGTTTTTTAAATAAAATTTTCGCGATTTTTTTTGTTGAAATTCACCGCTTTTAAGCTGAAAATGATGCTTTTTGATTTAAAAAAATGCAATTCTGGTCATTTTAAGAGAAAATTTCGTCATTTTTAATAAAAAATATTTTTCGGTTTTTAACCTTCAGTTTCGGTCAGTTTTTTTTCTTTCGGTTTTTAAAACATGGTTCGATTTTTTCGGTTTCCTCACTCTACAATTGGATGTAAAAAGTGAATCTTTTTAGGTGTTGACTGAATCAAACTTCTATTAACAAAAGTTCAAGACGAAATGTGCATATTTATTTTGGACCTCTACACAATATGGGGGCCACCCACGTGAAAAACTTTTCTAACAAATTTTTTCTAGGAAATGACTCCTCTAGAGGTAAAAATATGCGGAGATTCCGAATTTGACATTTTCAAAGCGAAAAAACACTTCCCTGATTCAGAGAAGGTCTGTGTAATTAAGCGAAAAATCGCATTTTTGCGACTTTCGCTTAAATACACAGGCCTTCCCTGAATCAGGGAAGCGTTTTTTCGCTTAGAAAATGTCAAATTAAGATTTTTCGCATATTTTTACTCCTAGAGGGGTCATTCTAAAAAAATTGTTGAAAATTTTTCACGTGGGTGGCCATCCTATTGTGTAGTAGCTCCTTTATTTTTTCTAGTCAACTCATATTTTTTGATTGCTAACCCCATTTTTGAATATATATTTGTGTTATCAAGCCAAGCACGTAGCACCAAGGGGCCTATTGCAATAAATGTAAAATTGTTACAAAAATTGTAAAGTGAGAATAACTTTTCAATGACAATGAATTTTCAAATTATGTCATTTTTGATTCATCTCGTCAAGGATTTATAAATTTGCTGAAAATCATATTCGAAAATTCGTCGACCCTGAAAAGGTAGTCTTGCTTTACAAATTTTGTAACAATTTTACATTTATTGCAACAGACCCCAGGATCTAGTTTCTCGGGGTCACAGTTGCACAGACCCCGGTCCAAAATTTTTGTTTTTATGACCCACCCCCTCCGCAGTTTGGCGACCTTTTTTTAGAAGGTCATTGGTCCCCGGCGCTGGGGATTGATGACCTACCCCCCCCCACCTCATGACCCACTCCCTCCCTACCCCATGACCTACCCCGGTCGAATTTTACCGGGGTTGTGCAATTGTGCTCGGGGTGGGATCAAAAAATTTTTAAATTTCACAATGGGAGACCATTATGTCATTATAAAATATTTTCATTTTTTGTATTTCGGTGTGATGGGTGAAGTTTGACCCCATTGGTGCTACGTGTCTGTTTCAAGTTTATAGCCTACGTTTGGAGCTATTGTAGATCAGGGAAGTCACCCCAGGGTCAAAAATCGAAAAAATTTTTTAAATGACATATCGATTGAGTGCATGCTCGAAGCGTGAAAACTTTTGTTTGGCCCTTAAAATTTGAAAAATACGTATTTTTGCCCATATTTTCACATTTAAAAATACGAATTTTTCAATTTTCAAGGTCAAGCAAAGGTTTTCACGCTTCGGGAATTCACGCAATCGATTTTTCGCATAAAATTACCCTTAAATACGTCATTAAAAAAATTTTTCGATTTTTGACCCTGGAATGACCCCTCCTCTGATCCACGATAGCTCCCTACGCTTCAGCAAGGTTTGGAGAAAACAGACTTTTTGGTTTGTTTAAACAGACTACACAGATTCAAAAGTTATAAAAAATTTAAGTAAGAAAGTGTTTTTTACTGTCTTCGATTATTTAAGTGGATTGTTTTTGACCCCCCCCCCTCTTGGCAAACGTAATTTAAGGATGGCCCCTATTGCTTTTTTCCCCTTACTTTTTTTACTCTTTTGTTGCAATACACAAAATTAAATGTTGGTAAATAGCGTTTCCTGATTGCAAGAAGTTGTTTTTCCATCATTAAACATTTAGAAAGGACTAGCTAAATTTATAGGCATTCCTCTCAACTTCTTAAGGAATTTTTTTGCCAACATTTGTGCTCTTAATTTGGTCCCAAATGACTGGAAGAATCCATGAAATGTGCCGCTTTGAAGGGCTTCAAATTGTTCCACCATTTAACGATCCACTTATTAAATCGGAGATGTTCACAATTGAGCTATATATGTAGAGACCCACATAAGAAATTTTATCGAATTTTTTGATAATTTTATGATTAAAATGTCCGTTTTGATAATAAAACAATATTTGTTTTAATCATTTCCAAACAAGTTGTTGTTTTGAATAAAAATTTTAAAAAAAATAAATGTCACAAAATGGCAAAGCATTATTGACGCAGATGGGCTTCGAACCCTGACATTTAAAGTGTAAATCAACAGCGTTACCACTACACCAACGATATAATTAAATCAAGGTTGTGAAAGTTGAATAAGTTTAAATTTTTGTATATTGAAACGAAAACCCTGCATGAATTGAAACTTATTTTGCATTTTTGATCGTGAAAATAATTTTTTACGCAAATTTCAATTAGCAAAGTTGTTCAGCATAAAATTCGCTGTCAGTTGATGCTATTTTTTTACGATTTTTTCTCAAAAAATTCAAAAAAGTTTGATTATTACAACGAAAACATGTACACGAATTCACATTTTCAAATGCATTTATCTCGATGGGAAAAACGATTCAGATGATGCCGTAAAAATAAAAAATGCTCAATTTTTCATGATCTTTCTGAATATATAATTTTTTTTCATATGATTGTAACTGAGTGGCCTGGTCCTTTAATATTTACAGGGTGTTCTCTTTTATCAAAAGATATTGATTTTTTAAATTTCGCTAATTCGCTGAAACACCCTGTATTTTCAAACTTGGACTAGAAAATTTACTCTAAAATTTTAAGCCAGAAAATTTTTAGGATGCTTTATCGAAATGGGTTGGGATGAGAGAAATACAAAAGATGCGACTTGCTTGGATAAATGGCGCATCTTGAATCGCTGGCTAAGTGGAATCGATTGATAACTGTGCAAATAGAAGCTGCTCTTCGCTATTTTCCTCGATCCCGAAATTTCCGACGAGAGTGAATTGTTAAATTTTTGTGCATGTTCATGTTTCTATTCATCTTATAATTTTTAAATAAATTTTTTTAGTTATATAAATTTGTGCAGACATTTTTGTATAAATTTTAAAAAAACTTTATGTGCATTTACATGTACATGTTGGCAAAAAAGTGGTTTTTTTATTTTTTGGGTCCCGGAAATTTATTTTTCCAAAAATGAGTCCTCTAGGGGATAATTTTATGCGGGTATTGATTACGCGCATTCCCGGAGCGTAAAAACGCTTCCCTGGCTCTGATTCAGGGAAAGTCGTGGGTGTATTGATGCGAAAAAAGGGGGTAAAAGTTCTCGTCTAAGAGGCAAAAAGTCTTCAGGGAAAATTGGTTTTGAAGCGAAAATGGTTATTTTTGTTTTTCACATTTTTTAATCACTCTTTTAGGGGTCATTTTATGCGAGAAATCGATTGAATCTGTTTTCGAAGCACAAAAACGATTCCTCGATACAGAAAATGACAATTTTCACATTTTCTTTTAAAAATAACCATTTTTGCTTCAAAACCAATTTTTTCCTGAATCAGGTTAAGGGGAGCGTTTTCACGCTCATGGAATGATTGCAATCGATTCCTCCGCATAAAATTATCCCCCAGAGGGCTCATTTAAAAAAAATTATTTTTCAATTTTTCGAATTTTTTTTGAATTTTTTCAATTTTTACGGGTACAAAAAAGGCCACTTTTTTTGGCCCATTCTGTAATATTTTTTATTAACAATTTTATTTTCTTTTTTGAATAAAAATCCATACATGTCTCGTTTCCTTAGTAGTTTCGATTTCCCCTATATAGGAAATTAATGGAATCCTTACACAAACAAAATTCTTGACTCAATGAACCAATCTGGCTTCTAAATATAAAAAATATGCCAGTTTTATTTATACAATTTACTTCGCAATATTGCACAAAAAAGTGTACAAAAATAACTATAAGAAAATTTTAGCATCAAAAAGCCCTTTAAAAATTGATCAACGAAAAATTCACGGCCGAAATATACCAGAAAAATTGTTGTTGTTGTTGACCAAAAAATAAGAATTTCCCCAGCGGCACGAATAGCCAAGAGCTTGCACTTAGCTCCGCCCTAAAAGCGCCGAAGATGTCTTTCGATTTCGATTTAACAGCGCCATTCGCGCCTGAATTCAGCATACGTGATCAGATGGAGCACCGGCATAAGGTTTCGTTTTAATAATTTTAAATTTTTTAGTTATGGATAAAAGGGATAAAGAAGTTTGGTTAGGGTGCGACTAGCAGTCGTGAAACGCATTTGAATTTGCTTGAATATTGACACGAAAACCCTGAATTTTACCTTTTTTAAATACGCTTAATTATTGAATGTATTTAAAAAACAAAGACGGCATTCTTTATAGCTCGACGAGACGAACAAAACGACACCAAAATTATCCAATTTGATCATTGTTTTGGGTTATTGAAACGAAAACTCAGAATCAGAGTTTTCGTTTCAATAACCCAAAACAATTATCAAATCGGATAATTTTGGTGTCGTTTTGTTCGTCTCGTCGAGCTATAATGAATGCCATCTTTATTTTTTAAATACACCCAATAATTAAGCGTGTTTTTGTAAAAAAATGTAAATTCAGGGTTTTCGTGTCAATATTCAGGCAAATTCAAATTTGCACATAAGGGTCCCCCATTATGTTTTTGGGAAAAATCGGCCTTTTTTGGGAAGCCTGTCGTTTGCGGTCGCTAATCCTTAGTAGTACCAAAAATTTTCAGGCTGACCTCCATTGAAACATTTGAAGGTGCCCTGAAAATCTACACCTCGAGTCAACTAACTTTGCCGAAATTTTTCCCTCTAAAACTTTTGGCATGAAAAAAATCCCGAGCAGGGGACGAAAAGATGATACCACCCACCACCACCCGTGGATGGTACCACCCTTTTTTTCACCCCCTGATCCCGAGTCCCCTAATTTTTGCACCATCGGTATATAAAATTTTTTAGAAAACATAAAGTTGAATAAAACTGGTAATTTTGGTTTTTGGGAAAGAAAATATTGAGCGGGAAACTAACTTCACCTTCTTTGTTCTTTTTTGAATTATTATAGTCGAAATTTTTTTGGCTATCACAGAACTTTTTATTGAATCAGGCAACGTGTAAATTGAAACGAAAAGAAACGTGGATCCTTATATAGCTTTTTTGATGCATCCCTGCGTGGTCGTATGACGAGAAAATCAGAATTAGTACTAAAATAAAGATTAGTACTAACTAATCCTGATTTTCCCGCCATAAGACCACGCAGGGATGCATCAAAAAAGCTATATAAGGATTTACGTTTCTTTTCGTTTCAATGTACACATTGCCTGATTCAATAAAAAGTTTTGTGGTAGTCAAAAAAACTTTCGACTATAGTTGTACTTGTAAATTTTTACAAGTACTCGTAAAATCGGCTCAACTTATAAATTCGTTCGCAATTTTATTTTTCAATTGATTTCTCACAGTTTAAACGAATGGTGTGCATACACCCTTCGCCTATCTTGGCCTTTTTTCCTGACATCTGGAGGATGGAAAGCTCTATAGTATTTCTAAGCATATGTTTGGTTCTCCCAAGGTATCGGGAATCGTTGATTTTATTTATAATTCCTAGGTCTGGTCAGTTGTAATTATGTAACTCAATAAACAAGTTGCTATACCTTGCTCTTACATATTGTATATAACAACTTCCTTATTGGGTCACAAATATACAGGGTGATCAATAATTTACTACTGTATTTAAAAAGCTCGCCAAAAATCGAGTTTAAGTCCATTTCAGTCACCCAATAGCTCATTCGATAGCCACCGTCACCGAATTTTTTTAGGACAAAAAATTATTAAAAAATATTTTATTTTCGATTTTTTAGCCCAAAAATACTAAAAAATTACGATGTTTTGAAATCTTCCTTATTTTCAAAACTTTGCCAAAAATCGAGTATAGTTTGGATTTCTTCGAGCGACAGCAATCCTGAAAGTTGGGATGCTGAGGTATTTTGTACAAAAGAAATTATTGAAAAAGCTTTTAAAATCGCGAAGATATGATTTTTTGAAAATTATGCTTTTTTTCAATTTTTGCACTTTTTTTAGAAACATCGAAAAAAGCATAATTTTCAAAAAATCATATGTCCGCGAATTTAAAAGCTTTTTCAATAATTTCTTTTGAACAAAATACCTCAGCATCCCAACTTTCAGGATTGCTGTTGCTCGAAGAAATCCGAACTATACTCGATTTTTGGCAAAGTTTTGAAAATAAGGATAATTTCAAAACATCGTAATTTTTTAGTATTTTTGGGCTAAAAAATCGAAAATAAAATATTTTTTAATAATTTTTTGTCTTAAAAAAATTTGGTGACGGTGGCTATCGAATGAGCTATTGGGCGACTGAAATGGACTTAAACTCGATTTTGGCGAGCTTTTAAGATACAGTAGTAAATTATTGAACACCCTGTATATTAGGTAACAAAACATTTTTAGACAATCCCCTTAAGGTTTATAAAAACTTGTTTTGGAGAAAAACTAGTCAAGCTTTATAAGCGTATCTCAAGCAGCAATTTTTATTACCTTAAATGTTGGATGAATTTGAACTACCCTACTAATTCTGAGCATGTAACGCATCAAACTTTCTTTTCACCTTATTTAATGGATCTCTCGATGAAGAGTATAATATTTATAGATGGGAAACCGATTTATAGTGTTAAAGTGGTAATTGTTTTACCAAGAGTAGCTGGGGGGGGGGGGTGGACAGTTCAATTTTTCAATATCGGATTAATGGCACTTGGATGCTTTCTCTTTCGATATCAGATTGCAAAAACTAAGAGGGGATGGGGGTATTTTATTGGACTAGTCGGGAATTATGTCGTTTTTGAAAATTAAAATTTTTATCTAGTGGGAATCGAACCTGCGGACCCAAAATTGCTTAATTTGCCAGATCGGACGGTCAAATTCCATACACACTACACTATGTAGCACCGACTTTTAATAGAGTAAAGCAAGAAACGGAGTATAAAAAATGTTAATTCCTCCTATTTTTGGCTGGGATAACGATTGTATTATTTAAAAATGTTTAAAACGCCGTTTTCAAACGAAAACGACATCATTTCCGAACAATCCTACACAATGATGAGGATTCTTTAGAGGGTTTTTTCATGAGAATCCTCATGAGGTTTCCTAATGTTTACTTGCACGATAGTGAGGAAACCTCATGAAGATTCTCATGATCCTCCCGAAAAAATCCTCACGTACATGAGGATTCTTCATCATTGTGCAAACTCCTTAACTACATTCTTCATTTATGATTAGATTTAAATTTAAAAAAAATTTTAAAGTATTTTAGAATCAAATGAAAGTTACTCAACTACAAAAAGGGAATTCCATATTTTATGTCTACGACTCCCATCCAACTAGAACTCGATACGATAAATTTATGCTGAATGAACTTCCTTTGCTGAAATTCGATGAGGAACTAGTACGGAAAATTTTGCATAAATATACCCATTTAATGGTTCTAAAAAATGAAGCGACCAAAGAAATCTTAATGGTGATAGCCAGGGTTTTTGATTACTCGATGAAATTTTCAGGATATCGTTTTTATAAGATTGTTTAAAGACGTTTATTGCTTTGCAAGTTTTGTTAATAAAGATAATTATTTGCTAATAAAATTTTTTGTCAAGATTTTATAGGACCAATAAGCCAATATGTCTTCATAACTCCTTTTCCCTAAAATTTTTTTAAAATTCCGTCATTTTAAATTTTTACCTTGATAAGCTGCTCTCCTCTAGCTTGTGTAATATAGCCACCAATAATCTGGGTTAACAAATGATTTGCATCAGCAGAAATATGGATTTTGTTGGCTGAAATTTGCATAATATAACCTAAATCACCAAAGAAACGATGTACCTCTGCCATGACTCTCCATTCTTGAGGCTACATTTACGGTGTCGCCAAATAAACAGTACCTAGGCATAGCTAATCCGACTACACCAGCTACACAACTTCCTGTATGGAAGCCTATCCGAAGGCTGATGTTTTCGTCTAAAAGATTTTTTTAAGTTATAAAAATGTTGAGTGAACAAGCCCCGTGTTCCAACCATCTTCTGCTCAAAACTGATAGTTCATATCATTTTTGGAAAGGAAGGGATATGCTAGAAAAGTTTACTCGGCAAATGAGGTAATGATGTCTGATCCAAGCTTTTTATAAAAGCTAACGACATATCAGCAATATGCTTCACGTGGTCATGACCATTCCTTTTAGGCACTCCTGAAGCGCATAAATATCCATCTCCAATGGTTTCAACTTTATACACATCATAATTCGCTATTATTCCATCAAATAGGGTATACAAATCATTTAACAGGGTTACTACCTTAACATTTTCAACTCCAAAATTTTATGGTAAGTAAACTTACTTGAAGAGGGGTACATTTTCCGGCAATAGTTGTAAAAGAGACGACATCAGAGAAAAATATGGTGACACTTTCAAAAGACTCTGGTGGAACGGATTCACCCAATTTGAGTTTATCAGCTACTTGTCTAAAATTCGTTATCATATTATTACCAACTCTCTTCAACGTATAATGTTCAGGAATCGGAGAATAACGATTTTTTGCAAAAAAATGATGAATTTTGAAGATTGTTGAAATTTTTTGCTGTTCCGGTTCCACGCAAAAAATTTTGCTCGGTTCCTGTTCCACTTTCAACATTTTTGCGGTTTCAGTTCCTGGAACCGAAAACGGGCCATTACTGGGGGTCTCAAACTTGTTGCACACAAGTTTCCTTACTTTGGCAACATCCTATACAACAATAAATCCGATTTTCTCTTTTCTTCTACCAATTCTTTTGTCCTTTCTTCTACTTCTGCTTCTAAAGTGCTAGCATATTGTTCAAGGATGTTAAACACATGATCCATCAAATTTTGTTTCCTAAATTTTTGAAAACTTGTCAACTTGTTGCAAATAAAATCAATCTCCTTACCGATTTTTTACAACAGCTGCCAAAACCGTTTTGATAATTTCAATTTTTGGTCGTTGATGTGGATTTTCGTGCCAACAATCTTGAATTAGTGTCAACAATGATGGCTTTAAGCCACGTACAGCGGGTTCTAAAGTCGGCCGAAATGGTTGTGGGTCTCTTTTTTTAACCTTCATAATTATGTCTAAAAAAGGGTATATAGTTTTCCTAACTGTTCTTCATGTTCACCTGTAGCACTTATTTCTTTGTTCACTAATTGCCATGCTGGTTGTAAATTGATCACTTCTGAACAAATTATTGCAAAGCTATAAATATCTGTAGCTTGATTTCTTTTCAAATACGGGTCACGGATTATTTCTGGCGCTGACCATAAAAAATCTAGAAATTTTATTCCTTGTTTGAAAACAACTAGTAAAATTAGCTAAGATACTAAAGCTAGCGAAACAGAAAAAAGTTGAAACGAAAACGACACTTTTGAAAAATCGAAAAAAGTCGAAACCGAAAGAAAATTTTTATTCCCATTTGTATGAAAATTCGAAGATTTTCATATTTTTCTGTTGAATTTCTTTAAGAAACAATAAAAAATTTCTTAAACATAACATTTATTCAAATTTTGAAAAAATCGACCATTTTTATAAAAAATTTGGTGTAAAAAACCGAAACCAAAAAAAGTCGAAAAAAACCGAAACCCCATGTTTTGAAATTTCGAAAAAAGTCGAAACCGATCCATTTTCTATCAGTTTCCTAACTCTATAAGATACCTTCTGCTTTTTGTGTTGAATATTGACGTAATGAGGTAAGCCCGAAACTAGTAAGCTTAACTTGCCAGCGGTCACTAATTAAACAAGTGGAAGATTTAAGGTTGCCATGAAATTGAAGTGGAGACTTGTGGATGTAGGATAGACCCTGAAAATTAGAAATGAAGAATAGTTAGTTGATAAAAAGTTAGGCATACTTCACAAATGTCACGTATCAAAGCAAATACGAAGAATGCGTCCATATTTACTGTGTTACCTAGGACCATATCCTGAAATTTATATTCATATTTTAGTACCGAGAGCTGAGCGCGTCTCAAAAGAGAGCGAGAATTAATTTTCAAACAAAAACAATTTTCGTGGAGTGTAAAAGATATGCATGTGGTCTCAACATTGATTAACTTCCTAGATCGGATGGTTGGCTTATTTGTCCACTACTCTATGGAGCACCAACTATTTTCCTTACTCTCGTGAAAAGGACTATATTATACAAATCTTCTTACTTTTAAACTTCCCCTAGTACAGTATTTCCATACAGAAAGGTATTTATTTCCATCTATAGACAATCCAATAAATTTATTCAAATTATCATGCTCAAGTTGACGCATCTAAAAAGTTCGATCCTTTTTATAATGTCTATCTAAGGCTTGTGTTTACGATTTTTACAGATTTTAATTTTATGAGATGTACCTGTCGAATCTCGGCTATATCTTGTTTTCCGAGTATAGTGTTAAATTCATGCTTTTCTACTACGGCTTCTTCCTTATTATAAAGTTTTAGCTCAAAATTTGTCCATCTAGCTGACTGACTTGATTTTGAAGACAGTATACTTGTTTGTAAAGAGTTGGCGCTTTCAAGCATGCCAAATTTCTAAACAATTTTGGGAAATTTTCAAGAATAAGTGTATTTTCCATTTGTTTAATAAAAAAAATTCAATAATTTCATTTTTTAAATTAAGTTCTTACATTAGAATATGGCTCTATAGTATTGTGCGGAATCTTCCATAAACTGTCTAGTCGTTCTCTTTCTTTCTGTCTCATCCTAAATTTTTCAACGGATTATTTTCTTAAAATAATTTGAACCAAAGTTCTCAGCAAGATTAGCAGTTACCTAATTATATAGATTACAGTTGCCAAGAAAATTAGCATCAACAATCCAATTCCAATAAAACCAACAATGAACCAAAGTTTATATTCAGTGAAAAGATCTATCGGGCATCTCTCATTCAGGAAACCGCAAGCAGGTTCACCTAGGGGTTGTACACCATTGTAGTTTTTCCAAATCGTTGTACTAGCATTTTCATACAGTTCTTCTATTACATACTAAAAGGATTTTTATAAACCTCACTGGAAAAGCGTGTTTTAATTCATAAGATTATAGTCATTTCACATGAAGATTGCGCAAAGGTTGGCGCGAGGAAATTCGAAATTTTAAAAACGAGTCATGTCTCATCTTACCTAGTACATTTAAATGTAATCCTTACCGTTCCATTAACCATGCTAATAATTAGATAGTTGTTAGTGTACGTGTTATTATAAAGATAGCTTGAAAAATAATATCTACTAATTCTGCTGTGGTCTATTATCGTAACGTTTCCGGAGACACCTAAAAAAATATGGCTTGGTTCCAGAAACAAATAGAACGATCCGCGACCCAACCGTTCGATTTGTTTCTGAAACCTCGCCAAGAATGAACATGTGATCTCCGAAAAAGACGTTTACAAGTTTCTTCGCTTTCACGATAAAATTTTTTAGGAGAATTGAAAAAAACTAGCGAAACCTTGTAGTAAAGGACTTGTTGCCATATTTGATTCTTACAAGAACAGTGTCTTAAAATTTAAAGTGCACCTTTATAAAAGCCATCCGCATTCTTTGCCACAATAGCTCCACTATTCAAGGAACTTGATAGATGACTTATGTTGTCCATAGAAGAATTGAGAGCTTTTATAAAAATATAAAAAGCATCATGTAAATATGGTGCAAATTCGTTAGCCTAAATTTCATTCAAAAAATTAAGTATTGTGAGGAGCTTTGTTCTACCCTTGGATCTTCATTAAAGCAATCGGCGCAATTCCATGGTGATGATGCCATTCTCCGGATGACTTCCTTGTTAAACTCAGTTAAAGTCGCCTCATCTTGTAGTATAATGTGGAGCTTAAAAAATTTTCAATATGATAAAAGAGCGAAAATTGATCAAAGTCATAATTGAGTTTGTCAGGTCTTCGTACATGTGATCCTATAGTTCAATGGTAGAGAAATTGCCAGGTATGTCGGAGATCACGGGTTCGAGTCCCGTATTTTCATAATTTTGCTTAGATGTCGGAGTTGTTAGGGCTCTGTCTCCCAATTTACAGGGTCGTTGAAAGAAAAACCAATTCCACTCACGACTTTTGAAAATGCCTTTTTTGGCTTTGGTCTATATCGGTCTATGTGGGATAAGCCGTTATACTTGGAAAATTCAGCGTTTTGGACCCATTTTCACTCTTTGAAAATGTTTAAAAAAATTACTTCAAAACTTTTTTCATAGACGGCATTAATTTTGAAATCAACAGTACTGTTATATGTATTTCTAACTTCCCCTTTTACAGCACTTGTATTTGTTTGGTTACTTCCTAAAAAATATTTGTAAAAGTCGGACACTTAACGAGGACCTAGTTTTGGAGCATACCGGGCAAAGAAGAGGAGGAGCCTCCCCCATACACTATCTCATCAGAGGGTCCCTTGCCTCTATCCCCTACTATATGCATGTAAAAGTAATGTTTTTCTAGTAGCTTATGTTTTTAAGTTAGCCTATAATTAAAAACTCGTTTGTAATTTTATAGTAAATATTTAAAAATTACGTACTATTATCAAGCATGTCAACTTTGGGAAAAATATAAACATATTCATTATTAGCCATATTTTTATCATATAAAGAAGTCAGGAATCTTTGTTCTACAACCGGATCATCAAAACACAGCACTACTACTAAAAAGTTAGCGTTAAACTGTCCTTGTCTCATTTCAGGCGGCTCAATTTTTGTTCAAATCAAAACGGTCCTAGGGCAGGCCTGCTACGGGCAAACAAATAAATTTCAGCAGGACTAGGCTATACAAGTCCTTGCCCATGCACATTTCTAGACGCCAATGCAATGGCGTAGGCAGAAGGGTCGGCTAGAGGAAGGGGAGCATTTCCCAAAAAAAAGCCATTTTTTCCCCAAAAAACATAAAGGGGCCCTTATGTGTAGGGATTGTTTTTAACATTTTTGCCCGTTAGAGGAGCATCTGCCCCCTTTGCCTACGCCACTGATCTATTAGAAGAGAAAGAATACATCTTGGAAAATGGCCCTAAATCTATAAATGCTTACTTCTCGATCTACTAGCTATATTATCTAAAATATCAAGAATATCTTTGTCCGACGTAGTTTTGTCTATTTGCCTTTTATAAGAGAAAGTGCATGAATCAATTGAGTTCACAACTTGCTAAAAATTAGGGTTTTCATTGTTAAGAAAATTTATAAATCACTTCAAAATTTGGATCAAACGCTGAACAATAACCTCCAGTGTCATTATTTGTATCATATTGAAAGATAAAAGAAAAATAATTCCAGCCAAAATGATCTAGAGCTTGGCAAATGGCAGAACTGAGGCTAAAAATTGAAAATTCATTGTTTTTATATTGATTTGTGTCAGCGTTAGTTACAAAATGATCCCTTACTCTTTATAAGTAGGCAAGACATCGATTGTTGTAGCAAATAGCTCGGCGTCAGAAAATCGGCTATCAAAGCAATTTCCCCAAATAAGTAAAGATTTATTATAATAATTTGCAATGTAAGCTGTTTGTTCTTGGGCTTCTTAAAAAATTTTTAAATTTCAAAAATTATCAATCAACCTGCTGCGCAAGGAGGCGCAATAATCACGTCGACATTGTCTTGAGAAATTAGCTCAAAAGTTTTTCCAGCCATTTGTGGTGGATCACAGTTGAAATCTTTCCAAATAAAGCTAAAGTTATAAAAGTTATTTTCGAAAATGGGGACAATAGTTACCTAAAATTCACACTTTCAGGTAATAAAGCTTCATTGTAAATTCTATCTAAAGCTATAGATAAGGCACCTGCACTATTCCGATAACTTGCATCTCCAGTCGCACCAGATCCATATTCTGGCATTAAAAGGCCTACTTTAATAATATTTTGTGCCTTAAATTTTTTAAAAATTGCAAAAACATTTGAAGTTGGCGCTAATAAATGTCGAAATTCATTACGGACCAGTGAATTAGCAAAATTTAAAAATTCAATATCTTTTGATAAAAAAGAGATTTTTTAATGCGAATGTTTGCGAAATGCTTAGAAACCATGGCGTTTTCATACTCATTCAAAAAAAAATTAAAAAATTAGCTTTTACGACAAAAACATTTAGTTGCCGGTGGGATTCGAACTTGCACGTTCATAGCCAAAAACCGTCAAATCAAATTTTTTTGAATGGGCATGAAAACTCCACGGTTTCTAAGCATTTTGCAAAAATCCGCATTAAAAAATCTCTTTTTTATCAAAAGATAATGAATTTTTAAATCCCGCTAATTTGCTGAAACATCCTGTAAGAGAAACCAGTGATTGATTGGGGATCACAACAAAAATATAGAAAATTTACCATAACATTTTGAGGAGAGAAAAATATCAAAAATTTAGCTATTACTAGGAAAAATAGAAATGCCATATCCAAACTTATTATCAGTATCAAGTTTTGGAAACAATTATGTTCGTTTTCTTATTATTCATACAAACAAATTTGTCCTTCCAAAATACTGAGCTATATCAGAGTTAAAAAAATTGCAATTTTATACAAATAAGTTAGCGAGATAAATGTAGTTTGAAATGTTCGATGATATGCTTCAATGTTTTCAAAGTTTAAAAACACTACAAATAACTAGAAAACATTTTAATTTTCTAGGCTCAATTTAATTACACATTCTCATCGTACCAGCTCGTACTATGTAATTGTACATCTAAAAAATTTCAAAAATATTATTGCCATCCAAACATAACATCTAAAATTCCAACAAATCTTCTTATAAAAATATGTACAGGGCGGCCCAAATGAACTGACGCACCATTGAATATCAAAAAAATTGTTGAATATTTATCTGAAAGTCTTTTTTGATTCAGGGAAGAATTGTTTTTTACAGCGAAAACTGTTTTGGGTAATTTTATGCGAAGAATCAATTGCGCGCATTTTCGAAGCATGAGAAATTCACATGACAGTAATTCAGACAATATATAAAACCTTCTATGATGCAGGGACAAAGTAGCTATTTTAGATTTTTATCTAAAAATCATTTTAATGGTCATCCAGATATTACGTAATCAACTTTTTGGTGGTTTATCCTCCCCCCCCCCTCCTCCCTTAACATAATCGCCAAAAATGCACTAATGTAATCAATTTTTATGAGGAGGGCCGACCCCCTCTCCCCCCC
The DNA here is from genome assembly GCA_034698545.1 of Acrobeloides obliquus. Classification (NCBI taxonomy): domain Eukaryota; kingdom Metazoa; phylum Nematoda; class Chromadorea; order Rhabditida; family Cephalobidae; genus Acrobeloides; species Acrobeloides obliquus. Next base: position 4,077 of record JAQGBS010000236.1, on the reverse strand, counting down.
CCCCACCCACATGATTACGTAATATCTGGATGACCTCTTATTGAGGTAATTTTATGAATCAGGAAAGCGTTTTTAAGATTCAGCAATGCGTGCAATCGATTCCTCGCATAAAATTACCCCAGTAAAATGATTTTTAGACAAAAATTCAAAATAGTTACTTTGCTCCTAAATCGTAGAAGATTGTTATATATTGAAGCGGAAATTGTCTGAATCAGTGTTAGATAAATTTTATATGATTCGAAAATGCACGCAATCAATTCCCCCACATAAAATTACTCCCAGACGAAAGATTTGCATATAAATATTCAACAATTTGTGTGATATTTGATGGTGCGTCAGTTCATTTGGGACACTCTGTAATTGCGTATGTACGAACTAATTTTTGCAGGTTAAACCCAAAAGATGTAACGATTGCCACGTTTGAAAGGTCGAAGGATTTGTGACACAAAAATCGAGACAATTATGTTTCATGACCAATAATTATGACCCCATACACTTGCTCAACACCCGTCAAATTCATTTGGAAACCTATCTACTTTTTACGGTTGATAGCTTTTTTAACCATTCCTTTTGCATTTTGTAAAACTATATTGGATCTAGAAATGCAGGGATGCTCATGGTCTGAAGTATTAGTATAAAGTTATACCGATTTCAGTGAAAAAAATCAGTACTAAGGTCAAAATGGCTTACAAAGAATAAACCTTTTTGGGCTAATCTACAAGCTTACATTCCAGTGACCAAATAAGAAGAAAGACTTTATCGAACAAGCTGTATGTGAGCACGAGATAAAGTTTAAAATACTACATTCTTTAGTCTCTACAAATAGCAATGCCCGAATCCGAAAGACCATATGATTGAATCCTATTGTTTATTGAGAGAGAATCCAATTGTTCATAATTTTATAGTTAGTCGTACTATTATAAACGTGACTTTTTATCGGACGATCAGAAAGATTAGAACAAACTGAATACAGCCAAAACTAAATTGGTAGGAGAAGATGAGAGAAAAATTTATATATATTTTTTTGCCTTGGGGGACGAAGGGGTAAAAGATTGAATTTTCAAACATTTCTCTAAGTCGGCTGATTTTTTGCACTCAGGAGTTTCTCGACATGGGGAACTCTAATCTGAAAGAATTTTTTGATTTTGAGCACAGGAAAGGGTCGAATCGACCAATTTTCACTTTAAAATTTTGAATTTTCTAATCGATCTGTAATTACAGATCCTCCAAAATTCGCATACCGTAAATACTGTAAAATACGCCCCCCCCCTATTCAGGGAGTTGAAAAATCAACCATGGGGAGTTGAAAAATCACCCCAGATATGCTTGAAATAGTTAAGAGACGATGTCTTGAAATCTCAAACCAGTCTCGAACCTGGGGTGGCCATAGTAACGAAAATTCGAATCAATTTTTGAAACCGTGATATACCCTAGGTTTTCGGGGTTGCTGAACACGAATTTGAAGTCCGTTTTTGAATCCGACTTTTTGCTACCCCTGTACGGCAGGTCGGCCTTTTGAACTTTATTTTTTTTTAGCTTTATTTAAATCGAACAACTTTCTTTTCACCTTATTTAATGGATGAAGAGTATAATATTTATCGATAGGAAACCGATTTATAATGTTAAAGTGGTAATTTTTTTACCAAGAGTAGCTGAGGGGAGGGGGTGGACAATTCAGTTTTTTGATATTGGTAACACTTGGATGCTTCCTCTTTCGATACCAAATTGTAAAAAATAAGATGAGATGGGGGTATTTTATTGGGCTGGTCGGGAATTATGTCGTTTTTTGAAAATCAAAAGTTTTACCCCTAGTGAGAATTGAACCCTCAGATCCAAACTTGCTTAATTTGCCTGATCGAATGGTCGGCTTCCTTACACACTGCACTATGGAGACCCCACTTTTATGAAGTAAAGCAGGAAACGGAGTATAAAAAACGTCGATTCCTCTTATTTTCGGCATGGGAACAAGCGTCCAAAGAAATCTTAATGGTGATAGCAAGGGTTTTTGATTACTCGATAAAATTTTTAGGATATCGTTTTTATAAGATTGTTTAAAGACGTTTATTGCTTTGCAAGTTTTGTTAATAAAGATAATTATTTGCTCATAAAATTTTTTGTCAAGATTTTATAGGGCCAATAAGCCAGTATGTCTTCATAACACCTTTGCCCTAAATTTTTTTAATTCCATAACTTTCACCCTGTATCCAACGAGTAAATCTAAGAGGAACCAGTGATGGGGATCACAACAAAAACATAGAAAATTTACCATAACATTTTGAAGAGAGAAAAATATCAAAAATTTAGCTATTACTAGGAAAAATAGAAATGCCATATTCAAACTTATAATGAGCATCAAGTTTTGGATACAACTATGTTCGTTTTCTTAATATTCAGACATACAAATTTGTCTTTCCAAAATACTAAGCTATGTCAGACTTTGTGTTAAAACAATTGCAAGTTTTATAGCAAATGAGCTAGCGAGATGAATGTAGTTTGAAATGTTTTTTTCTCCCAGAACAAGAGTAGATGATGATATGCTTCAATGTTTTCAAAGTTTAAAAACACTATAAGTTTATAGAAAACATTTTATTTTTATAGGCTCAATTTAATTACAGATATTCATCGTACCAGCTCGTACTACGTAATTGTACATCTAAAAAATTTCGAAAATATTATTGCCATCCAAACAAAACATCTAAAATTCTAACAAATAGTTTTATAGAAACATGTAATGATGGCCTAAATGAACTGACGCATCATCGAGTATCAAAAAATTGTTTAGTAATCTACACGTAGGCTACATTCCAGTAAACAAATAAGAAGAAAGACCTTATCGAACAAGCTGTATGTGAGCATGAAATAAAGTTTATTAAAAACTACGACATTCTTTAGTCTCTCCAAATAACAATTCCTGAATTCGAAAGACCATCATATGATTGAATCCTATTGTTTAATGAGAGAATTCTATTGTTCATAATTTTATAGAAAATTGTACTATTTTAGAAAATTGTACTATCTTCTGAGATTGTCCGATAAAAAGTTACAAAGTATATTTGATTATTTTTTTCTAATCCTTCTGACGTCGGATAGAAAGTTAATTCACCTTTATAAATGCATACAATTTTACGTCAAAAAATTCCACCTCAATAAAATGTTAAAATTTTAACAACTTCTTATATAAAACGCGTAATGTCTGTGCGTACGGACTAACATTTGATGATGCGATCCAAACCCATCTATCGATATGCTATCGTGATCAGAAGAAAATTCTAAGAAGTTCGACATCACTTTTGTAAAATTTGGTGAAAAAATTATATATATTTTTTTGCCTTGGGGGATGAAGGGGTAAAAAATCGAATTTACAACAATTTCTCCAAGTCTGCTGTTTTTGGTACTCATAGGTTTCTCGACATGGGAAACACGAATTCGAAAGAATTTTTTGATTTTGAGCGCAGGACAGGGTCGAATCGACCAATTTTCACGTTAAAATCTTGAATTTTCTAATCAATCTGTAATTATAGTTCCTCCAAAATTTGAATATTTACACATCACTACATGTTGCGGTCTTTATATACCTGAATCGACGCTCGGAAACGCTGCTTGGAAGGGATACTCGTGAGCGCTTCTCGGCACCGCTCAAAAGCTTTGCTTAGGGTTGAATTTGGAGAGCGCCGCTCGGGAGCGTTCGATTTCCAGTTTATTATTTTAAATGCTGTAAAATGACAGACTACCGATGAGAGTCATATTCGGAGATTTTGAGAGTGAAAATCTGCTTTTATTAAAGCCACCCTGTATTTATTATTAAATTTTTATAAGTTTTACAACAAACACTTTCTCTCTCAAAAGTTGTTTATCAAGATTTTATAGGACCAATAAGCCAATATGTCTTCATAACTCCTTTTCCCTAAAATTTTTTATAAAAAATCATTTTGTACTACTGTAAATTTTTACCTTGATAAGCTGTTCTCCTCTAGCTTGTGTAATATAGCCACCAATAATTTGGGTTAACAAATGATTTGCATCAGCAGAAATATGGATTTTGTTGGCTGAAATTTGCATAATATAACCTAAATCACC
>JAQGBS010000235.1:0-24913 GCA_034698545.1 Acrobeloides obliquus | reverse complement strand
CCCGAAATCCAAAAAGTCAATTGAAGCTTAGGGAGGATATTTTGAATAAGTTTCGTTGTTAATTCGTTGTTTTTATTTGGTTGTTATAAATTATAAAAGCGTCCACGAACTTTTGAATCGCCCTGTATTGCTACTGTATATTATAGGATTACATACTTAGTGAATAAACATTCACTCTCATTAATATTTCGACAAATAACCCAAGATGGTTGCTGATTGGTATTATTTTTAATATTCTGTGAAATAATGTTTAGAGCACTATTAAGGACTTGTTGAGCCATATCCCAACCTTTGGTCATTCGATAATTATAGTCTTGAGTCACAGCTAATGAAGATGTTCCTCTGGAAAATTTGAATATACTGATGGAGGTGAACAAAAAGTTATAGGAAAAATTAAAAAATAAACACCCCCCACAAATTCATAATTTCGCCCTGCGAATGAAGGAAGGCACAGTTTCCGATATTTTTTTACAGATAAATTATAAATAAGATTGTTTGGTCTTTTAGGCAAGTTTTGTAAACCGGTTTCGACTTCCATAGGACAGCAACCGGCTTTAGATAAGAGGGAACCTGGGGGACTGGTCTTCCACTAGCCCCACTCTAATTAAGCTTATCATACGTTAAAGCATCGTGATGCTGCATCAAACCCACTGCTCTTTCCAAAGTTTCAATTTGTTCGCTTATTTTATTGGACCAAGATGTTAGGGCTAGAGTACTCATTTGTCTTGTATGCTGAAATTTGTTTTATATACTGGTATTTCTCGCAAAATTCATCATTGGTGGTACAGTGGCAAGCGTCTCATTTTTCACTCAAATGGATGAGAGTTGGATTCCGTCAGGGTTAAAATTTTTCCAAAAATGTGAAAACTTGCGTGTTTAGATCACTTTGGGTCACGGTCCAGTAAGGTCAAAATAGCAAAATTTCACTTTTCGGGAAAAAAGATAGGGTATTTTTTAGGCCCTAATAGCACCCTGAAGTGTATTACACTATTTATTATCCGGCTAGAAAGACTTATCAGCCACCGTGATTAACATACTTGAAGTAACGCTGATGAAGCTCTTTCAAGGCCTTTCATAGAAGGCTTAGTCGTATAAAACCCTGTCCAGTAAGCATTAGGAGATGTAGCATAAGGAAAGAAATCATCAGAGACTTCTGGCCATGTGATATTTTTTACTTCATCTAATGCTTGCTTATAACAACTAGGAGTCGAATAAAATGCCGTGATGTTTGTAAACTAAAATCAAAATAAAAATTTTTCTAAATAGTCAGTTTCATGAGAATATTATACAAAATTTGCCGCTCCATAATGAGTGAATAAGAAGCCTCCCGTCCGATCTGGCAAGTTAAGCAACGTTGGGCCCGCAGGTTCGATCCCGATAGGATAAAACTTTTGCGAAAGAATTTTTTCTTCCTGAAAACAAAAAATTGAAATCAAAAGTTTTTACTCTAGCGGGATCGAACCTGGGGCCCAAAGTTGCTTAACTTGCCAGATCGGATGGTCGGCTTCCTTGTCCACTGCACTTTAGAGCGGCAACATTTTGCAAATTCGAGTGGAATAGACTATAAGTAAGATTGTCCTCCGAGAAAACTAGATTTGTTTTTCAAAAATTGCAAATCAATTTTTTGAACTCATTGGATGATTATTACCCTTTGGTTTAAATGAAATATCAATTTATCCATGTTCGAAAACCACAAGTCAGCCTGTTGAAAATTAAAATCTTGTCCCATGAGTACAAAAAGATGATTGTGACGTAGAGTTGGGATCTAAATTTGCATATTTATGTTACAGAATAGCCAATAAATATAAAAATCCAAGTTTGGGATAAATTTTTATGCATGTGTCCGAGATAACCATCTTTGAAACGCCATATCTCAGCGAAGAAAAAATTTTTGGAATTTTTTTTGCAGCACACATATGTACTCATCAACAACTTTCATTTAAGCCATAAACGAGAAAAATCAATGGCTTTAATTTTGGCCTGACTCCACCACTTTAAATACTCTCAGAAAATGCGTCTTAATAACTTACCATAAGATTTATATATTCTATAAAATCATTTATTTTTTGATCGATATTATTGCCTTCTAACTTAGGGTTATCGACAATAGGGTCATCATTGCATAGTATATCCCAACAGAATCCAGGTGGAGATCTATATTTATATTTAAAAAATTATTATAAGCAACTTACGTTCCTCTGTAAAGATCACCAGTAAATATAGAGTTGCCTAAAAAATTTAAACATTAAATAGAGCAATAACGAATACAAATAGGGCTGAAAATTCTCATTTATAAAAAATTAGGCGATCTTTTTTTAGCACTTTTCGTAAGAATTAAATTTTTGCTCCTTAGTTGTTGAAGGGTTAACCCCTCTCCCATAGTAGAGAACACACATGCACAACATACGTGGGCAAGGGGTGGGTTGACCCACCCCCATATCGCCGCAAGAGGGTCAAAATTAGAAAACATGTCGCAGTTGGGTGTGATTGACGAGGGAAAAATTGTATCGCAGGTCGTCGCGAAGCGTTCGTTTTCAACTTTATCGTCTTTCAAAAATTTTTTACTCAATTTTTTGACTTTAAAATGGCCCGATTTCGACTGTCGACTTTAATAGAGTATCGACTTTTTGTCGACTTTAAAAAAGGTTCGATCGTTTTTAATTTTTTTATAATTTTTGGTGAAAAACGCCACATACGCGAGTATCCTTGTCCCTACAATTCACAAATGATGGATTTTAATGCTTAGATTTTTTTAAATTTACCATTTTCTTCAGAAACGTGCCAAATAACTTCTAAAGACTTATTGGTTCGTGCCCGACTAGATTCTTCATAATGTTCTCTAGAGAAGAATAGAGATTCATATCCGATCTAAAAATAATTTTTCAATTTGATCACATTGTAGTAAAGTATTTATCCCCTCAAATATTCAAATATTTTGAGCGTACCCCTTGGAATTAGCTAAAACCCCCGAAATGGGGGGAGGTGCTTTTTGAGGGGGATTTTTTTCAGTTTTTCTATCAACGGAAAGGGTTTCTCTCTCTCCCCAATCATCTCTGGCTGCGCCACTGAGGGAAGATGAGATTGCGGAGGGAGCGGTTGGTTGATCTCTTCCAGATAATTGCACGCTACTCTTTACCTCTTTCGGTACTTACTAGTTTGACCAAATTTGCATGCTCGCGACTATGCCCAAATGGATCAATTTGCCAGTTAACTTTAGGATGTCCACATTCACCAAATGTCTCGTTTAAAATTCGTAACCCAAGAGTGTATTGATCGATAAGATCGATATAATGTGTGGTTGCTTCATCCGGTTGAACCCAACCACCGCCAAATAACTCTAACTGGCCTATAATTGAAAAATTACAGATTAAATTTTTAAATAACAACCTGTTTGAACAAGTTTGATCAATAACTGTCTATTTTCATCCGTCGTCTCATCAAACCATCTTTTCAAGTAGCCAGTTTCACAATAAGAAAATCTACGAGTTGAATTTCTTGCCAATTCTGGCACTAAACTATTAAAAATGTATCGAACACCAGCATTATATATTTGTCGGTTAGCTGTAATAATGTAAGTTAGTAAGTAAATGATACTGTTAAAAGCCTACCACCGGTATAATAGTCATCAACAGTTTTTCGATAACCTAAGTCGTCGTGTGTGCTAGGTATAAAATGAACATTTATTTTACTTTGATCCCATTTTGGACAAGTCTAAATATTTTTTCTCACGAGGAAGAGATATAGTAGCGGCAAAAAATTACCCAAACTGTTAAAGCCCATATCTCAGACAATTTAAATTCGTTTGGGCTAATTTTTTTCGTCCAACTCCTGAGATCACAGCGAACAACTTTGTAGAACATCATTTTTCATGAAAAATTTTCGATCATGAAAAAATGCTTATGAAAATATTGTTCTTTTTATCGCGATAATCAAACCATTATAAACAACACCCAACGGAGGGATCGTTATATCGAATTCAATGGGGGGGGGGCATCGTTATATCGAGTCTTTTTTTAAAGAAGAGGGCGTGGCGACAGTTGAAGACGGGACTTGAGGATGAGACATTTGAGGATGTCTATTTGAGGACTTGACACTTGAGGACGGACATTTGAGAGCGGAATATTTGAGGATGGGTGTTATTTAGGGCCTAAAAAACATATCCCACCTTTGTTCCTCAAATGTTCCGTCCTCAAATAACTCGTTTACAAATGGCTGTCCTCAAATGTCCCATCCTCAAATGTCCGTCCTTAAATAGACATCCTCAAATGTCTCATTCTCAAGTGCTCATCCTCAACTGTCTCCACGCCAAGAAGAGCACATTATATTCTTTATAACTGAAGTAAAAAGTGTCATGACTCCCATATGGGCAATTTTATGCGGGTAATCGATTGCGCGCATTCCCAAACACTGAAAATGCTTCTACTTCCTCTACTCAGAGCAAAATTGGATTTTTGAAGCGAAAAATGTAAACTTCGCATTTTCAAAAACCCAATTTTTTTCCTGAATCAGGGACAGGGAAGCATTTTCAGGGTTCGGGAATGCGCGCAATTGATTTCCCGCATAAACTTACCCCTAGAAACATTTCCTTTAGAAAATAAATTTTCGACACCTCAAAAATCACAAAAATCCACTTTTTTGGCCCATCCTATATTATTAGAACTTACATTCCAGGTACAAGTGTCAGCATAAATAAAACTAGGCCTTAGAATTAAAAATAATAGTGTTACAAATAAATTCATGCTACTTTAGTTTTTCTATAAAAAATTAATCCTTTTAAACTGAACGTTTAAACGGACTTTGAGAATTTATTTTTAAAAGAAAGAGGAATTTTTACTGATCATTTTTGTTTTTACAGACCCTAGATTTTTTGTTTTACGGACACCAAGCTTAACCCTTTCGAGTTATAGCTGAAAATTTTTTGGTCCTACACGGTTGATTTGATTGAATCAAGTTCGGTGATATTGAAACGATTGATCAAACATTAGAAAATTCAAAAATTACCAAGATATTTGCCGTTTTGACACTTTCCTGCAATTGAAATTCAAAAAGTTTTTCGAATTCGTGTTCCCCGATATCCAAAAATTTTTGAAAAATCGATTTTTCCCCTTGGTCCTCCATCGTTTTAATATCACCGAACTTGATTCAATCAAATCGACCATGCAAACCCAGAAAAATTTTTGACTATAATTGCGTTTGAAATTTTGTTCAAAATTTTTAAACATGATTGTGTATCGAAGCGAAAGGGTCCAATCGTGTTTATTGCTTAGGTCAATAAAAATCTGTTTATTGAAACAATTTGTTAAATATTATAAAAACAATCTTCGTCATCTTTTTATAGCTCTATGAGAGGAATAAAAAGGCACCAAAATTATCTAATTTGAACATTGTTTTGAATTATTGAAACGAAAATTCAGATTCATATTTTTGTTTCAATAACCCGAATCAATGATTAAATTGGATAATTTTGGTATCATTTTATTCGTCTTATAGAGCTATAAAAAATGAACAAGGTTATTTTTTAAAATAATATTTGACCAATCGTTTCAATAAACACACTTTTATTAACCCAAGCAACAAACACGATTGGAATCAATCCCTTTTGCTTCAATACACAATCACATTTGAAAATTTTGAACAAAATTTCAAACGCAATTATCTCGAAAGGATTAAACTTGCAAGAGATGCTGTAAAACAAAATTCCTCTTTCTTTTAAAAATAAATACTTGAGGTCCGTTCAATAGAAATATATCAAGAAATTCCATGAATAAATCAATCCGTTGGAAATTCATTAAAAAAGTACCATTTTTATTATTTCATAGAACGAGTATAAAACGAGCGGAGACAAATTTTATCTATTAAATTATCTATTCCATTATATTGATTTATGCATGGTATTTTTACTATCCCTGCTAACACGTGAGATAAGCATGTATTCTACCAGAAATGTGTAAGAAAGGGCGAAAGTTGGGAAAAATTATCTTAAAATAATTTTTCCAAACTTTTGCAGATAAAAATAATAGTGCATGACGTCGAGTGCTCGATGAACTCGACGTCATGCCACTTAGTCGTTTGAGCAGGCTTGCGCGAGAAAAAGCTTGGAATGCGCTGTCGGCACGAAAAAACGGCCGACACAGAAAAAGCCCGAGTGTTCAAAGGGCAAAAAGATTGAATGGGAGAAAAGTGCGAAAATCGGAGATCAGAAGGGTAGCAAGAAAGGCGAGGTGATCAGACATCGAAATCCATTTTGGACCCCAAGGCTAATCGTGAACGCGGTCAGGGAAGTGTAGCTCTTGTAATTTTTACTTATGTTAGACAAAGAGCGTATGCTGAATACAATCCAATCAGTTTTTTTAAATAAGTCATGTTTTCGTGCCAATATCAAGATTTTTCAAAAAAAATTGGGATTTTCAAAGATGAAACATAATATCAAAATATTGATATTTGGTTATAAAAGTAGATTCTTGACAAAATTTCCGATCTTAATACGTTTTTTCTAGGTGGAAAATCGATTGCGCGCTTTTCTGAGTCTTTAAAATGCTTGCATGACTCTGGTTCAGGGAAAAAGATTTTTTAATCCATTTTCGAGTTATTCCTCTAGTAGGGGTACCTGACAGTGGCCAAAATCAAAAAATCCCTTCGGATTCGTGTTCCCTATGTCAGAAAACCCCCGAATATAAAAAATCAGTCGATTTTATAACTTTTTGAAAATTCGAATTTTTATCCTAATGTAACATCCTGTATTTATAAGGAACCCTCCCAACTTCTCCCTTCCAATTTCACCAAAACCGGGCTCAAACGATTCCTCATACCCGATTTGATTAAAAAATTCGAGACTCGATTGTAACACTTTGCTCGGAAAGCTCCGCCAAACGGGACCCCATGAGAATCCAGAAACGCTAGAGGCGTTCGTCCCTAGGTTCATGATTTCATTAAACGGTTAATTTGCGGTTAATTTTCTGTTGCCAATCTCGATTGCATTTGATATTTATTAAAAAATTTGCTTTACTTCAAAACGATAACATTTGATTATTTTTTCACTGGTATTTATTTCGAAATCAAGTGTGGCGTCAGAAGCGACAGGCTCTGCCTCTCAGTCTTATTTCGCTAGGCATATGATGGCATCCGGTGAACAGCCGTCCATGCGAACGTTGTATGCTTATATATTTAATAAAGGGTATTTATGCGTCACCCCGGATCCAATCGCTACATAAGCAATGAAAGTGTGACATCTTTTCACATTGCTTATATGCGATTGAAGCACAATCTAGTCGTATTGATTAATTCTTTAGTTTATTGCCCATAAATTTGTCTTCAATTTTTATTTTTTGTTTATCCCAAAGTCCAAAAATAGGATGTGTTCCAGATTCAAAGGGTCCCGTGAAGGGACATATCTGGCATATGGGGTCATCCAGATATTACGTAATCAAGTAGGGGGGGGGGTAGCCAAATGATTATGAATGATTACGTTGGGGGACGGGGGGGGGAGGGATCAGGTCAATGATTAAGTAATCACAATGTATAAAATTTTTTGTTTAAATTTATCAATTTTAATACAAATTTGATTTAAAATTGATGAAGATGATTACAATCAGCGTGTAACTAGAGGGGAGGGGTTCCCCTCATTCCTGGAAAACTTAAAAACTTTTCCTAATGGTTCCCCCTTATGTTTTTCTCTAAATTTTTTTAAAAATCATAATGGTCTCCCATTATGATTTTTCACCAAAAATGACCAAAATTTCCTATTTTTCACCAAAAAGGTCCTAAAATTTTCATTTTTTCTACAAAAATTTTCATTTTTTGAGCATTTTCAGCTTAAAAACAAGTATTTCTCAAAAAAATTTTTTGCCTGAGGCGCTGTTTTTTTAACTAAAGTTTTTCACCAAAATTGCCCAATTTTTTCCATTTTCAACAAAAAATTATAAACCAGCGCCGCAAGCAAATTTTTTTTGTAATAAATTACAGTTGTTGTAGAAAAAATGAAAATTTGAGGACTTTTTGGTGAAAAATAGGAAACTTTGGTCATTTTTGGTGAGAAATCATAATGGGAGACCATTATGATTTTTTTAATTTTTGGGGGGGGGCATGAATACAACACTGCCCTGTACACATTGAGTTTAGAACCCATTGTAGTTGCGAATTCTAGTTCAGTCATGGACAACGAAGACTTGCTTTCATACAAACTGCATTTGGTCCTTCGATTTAGTGATGAAAATCAAGAAGAAAGTGATGGAGATGGAGGCGATTGTATCATGGTTGACCCGGGTGTTAATTCCGAACGAGAAGTGCTTGTAAAACCAAATCTAGAAGCATGGAGACTCATTCAACAACAGCTCGTTCTTCTATTGCATGCACACAAATGTAGCCAACTTGAAAAAGTATTCTCATAAATTTTAAAATTCCTTTGTTTAAATGAACACTTTGAAAAAACGCTATGAAAAAAATTATATATTTGGGAAGCCATATCAAAATCTCAAAAATCTGGATTCTGAATCCGGATTGCGAATTTGGATTCTAGATTCTAAATCCGGATTCTGGATTCAGATTCTGAATTCGGATTCTAAATTCAGATTCTGAATCTGGATTCTGAATTCAGATTCTAGATTCTGAATCCGGATTCTGAATTCAGATTCCGAATCTGGATTCCGAATTTGGACACTAGATTCTAAATCCGGATTCTGAATTCAGATTCTGAATTCGAATTCTGAATTCGGATTCTGAATTCGGATTCTGAATTCAGATTCTGAATCTGGATTCCGAATTCGGATTCTAGATTCTGAATCCGGATTCTGTATTTGAATTCTGAATCCGAATTCCGACTCTGAATTCAGAAATTAATTTTTTGGGATTTTGATTGTACACCATATTTGGAAATTTCATGAAAAACGGAGCTTTTTTTGTTTTTACGGCAACTTCTGAATCGTCCTCGTTGCAGAGATAAATGTGTTTGAAGTTTGCAATTTTTGAAATCTGTGTATTACAACGAAAACATGTACACATTGTAAATTCATGTCTGAGTCACTAAAAGTTGTGTATTGTCGCGAAAATCAGTAGTGCACGCAGATCCCTAAAACCAGTCTTGGAAAAAAGTTATTGTTTTGAAAAAAATTTTCAAGTATGGGGGTGGTATTGTTATGCGTTTGAGAAAAAATTGGTTTTTGTGGACGAAAAATGACTAAAAAATGGAATTTTTTAGTCGAAAAATCGCATTTTTAAGAAAAAATAGATAAAACAGTGATTTTTGACAAAAAATATGCATTTTTGATGAAAAATAGTCGCAAAATTTGTTTAAATTTTAGGTAAAAACATAAGGGGAATAAAGGGAAAAAATTTTCATTTTCCCAAGAATGGGGAAGCGGTCCCCCCCCCCCCCACACTTGCCACTGTCGAAAATTCAAAAAAATTTTGACATTTTTTATAAGTCGATGAAAAATGTAATTTTTTTAAATATTGGCGTCAATATACAATTTTCATTAAATCGGGAAGAATTTACATTGTGTTCATGTTTTCGTTGTAATACATGGATTTCAAAAATCGTACTTTTCAAACGCATTTAGCTCAAAACTACAACAACTCAGAGGTTGCCGTAAAACAATAAATGCTCCATTTTCAATGAACTAATTTTTTCATAATGTTTTCTCGAGTCGAGTGGTCCTTTAATTTTAGGAAGTGCTAAATAAAGCACCGTGCTCGCTTTCTCATTGTGCCACAATGAAAGCAGTTCTTGAGCACATGACCACTTGTGATCAAGGTCGACGATGCAACTATGCTCATTGTGTATCTTCTCGTCATATTATTGCACACTGGAAAAACTGTGTTAGAGAGGATTGTCCCGTTTGCAAGCCATTGAGAAATTTTAGCGTTTCTTCAAATAGTAGCAATGCACTTGGTTAGAAAAGCTTTCAAATTTGCATAAAATATGCCAATTCTAGATGACTTTCTATCAAATCCAACAACTGATACATCGCTATATTCATCAATCTTCTCCACTCAACCAATGAATCAAAGTGAGATGAGTTCATCCGGCGTGCCACCTATACTCGCGTTGAACAATATTGAATCAGGAAAGGAGATGATGGAGATGGAGACGATGCGACCTATGGTGGTAACTCGTTTTTGTTAGTTTATTTGTCTATTTTTAGACAAATTTCGAGCCCATGCAGATGCAACAGCAGCAGCAAAACAACCCTAGTCAACTGAATCCGTATGGAAGACTTCAATTCCAACAACCGAATCAAGATCAAATGATGCAGCAGCAACAACAAGGCTCAGGCTTTATGATGAGCCAGCCGAATCAGCAAGGTGGTAACTTCATGCCGGGACAACCCTATACCAACAATCAAATGGTGCCTGGACAACAAGGTGCAAGCACCCAACAAATGAACCAGGGAATGCGACCAACTGGGGAAATGCTGCAATCCACAACTAATCAACAACAAAAAAACATGCCACAAATGCAGCAGATGAACAATATGACTCCGCAGGCTAGGAACAATTCCAATGAACCCATGCAGAAGATTTTGGCTCGCTTCAAAGCGGCAAGTACGAAAGAAGAACGGACGAAAGTGATGAACGACTTGAAGAAGACACCACATCTTTTTGCCGCTTTCTTAAAGGTAACTTCATAAAACTTTAGTGCGATCAATGTTTTTATTTGTAGGCAACACAAAAACAAAGCAATCAAGGCAATGTTCAAGCTCAAACGGGCCAGGCACAAGTCAACGAAATGATGTCTCAGAATCCACAAATGCAACAATGGTCACAGCAGCCGGTCCGGCAGCAGTCCTCATTCCAACCAACTGGGCAAATGCCGGGCGGTGATTTGCAACAGCAAGGCAATCTACAACAAATTCAACAGATGTACACTCCACAGTGCAGGGATAATGATCAATTGCAACAGATTCTGACTCGCTTCAAAGCAGCAACGACCAGGAAAGAGCGGACAGAAGTTATGAATGGCTTGAAGAGGACACCGCATCTTTTTGCTGCATTCTTAAAGGCAATTATAAATTTTATGCTATATAAAAATTTGTATTTAGGCGAATCAAACGCAATGTAATGTTCAACCGCACATGGAAGCTCAAATGATGCAACATCAACAAGGCTCAGACTTTATGATGGGCCAGCCGAATCAACAAGGTGGTAGCTTCATGTTGGGGCAACCCAGTCAAATGGTATCTAGTCAACAAGTTGCAAGCATCCAACAAATGAACCAATGCATGCAACCAATTGAACAAATGCCGAACGGTGATTTGCAATCGTACCCTTATCAACAGCAGCAAGGCAATCTACAACAAATTCAACAGATGAACAATATTACTCCACAAAACAGGAATGAACCAGTGCAACGGATGGTGATTCGCTACAAAGCAGCAGCGACAAAGGAAGAGCGGACACAAATTATGAATGAATTGAAGAGGACACCGCATTTATTTGCTGCATTCTTAAAGGCAACTATAAATTTTATGCTACATAAAATTTGTATTTAGATGATGCAATTTAATATGGAACAATTGAACGAAATGTCGCTTCAGAGCCCTCAAATGCAACAATCGTACAACTGATCATCAACAGTCTCCTTTTCAATAGTCACAGCAAGCTGGCGGTCAGTTCCATTAAAAACTTCATGAAAAAAAGTCAACTTTCTGTATATAAAATCGAAAAATTTTTTTATGATTTTTATTTTTAATAAATAATTCATCTTAACATTTATATTTTCTCAGTGTTAATATTTTAAGAGGGATTTTGGGTGTTAGATCGAACTTTTGGCAATAGACCGAATTTAGCATCAAATTTGAGGATTAGTTTAACATACTTTTTCCAAGGATTTTTTCACAGAAAATTGACAAGAAAATTGTTAGCAGGATTTATGATTCTGTCACGACGTGAATAAAGTTGTTTATTTAAACGATTTATCGAACATCAGAAAATCAAACTTTTAATCGATCAATTAAATCGCTGAATAACTGTCGTTTGTAAAATTCGGAGGTTTTTGGGGTTTCCCGGGGGTCTTATCTGCAAGGGTAAGCCAAAAAAAAAGACACGTGCTACCCCTCATTCCAGCCAAATTTTTTTCTCTTTAGCTTGAAATTCGGTATTTTTTAATTTTTCTTCGTAGAAATTTTTTTATTTTATTGAATATGCCTGAAATCACCACGCTTTCTAATCATTTTGCCAAAAACCGCATAAGAAAATATTTTTTCTATCAAAATATATTGCGTTTTTAAAACCGTGGGAATCATTGATACACCCTGTACAAATGTTCTTTGTCTCTTATATTTGTAGTTGATTATAGCCAATGTGATTTTTGGTGACGTTAATTTTTAATTGCACCTGTATTGAATGAAACTCAAATTGCGGATAAGTGCTCAAACAAATAACCTTAAAGAGGGTGACAATCATGGCCTAAAAAAATTTTTCCTAAAAAGATCATTTTTAGGGGTAAAATCATGCGAGAAATCGATTGCGAGCATTGCCGAAGCGTGAAAATGCTTCAGGAAAAATTGTATTTTTGAAAATGCGAAAAATGACAATTTTCGCTTCAAAAACACAATTTTTTCCTAAATCAGGGTTAGAGAAGCATTTTCTCGCGTCGGCGATGCGCACAATCGATTTCTCGCATGATTTTACATCTAAAAATGATCTTTTTAGAAAAAATGGATTAGGCCATGATTGTCACCCTTTTAAAGGTACAATGCACTCGTAAAATCTCTCGAAATAATTTATTCTGTGGATTCGACTATTTCATTCTTAAGAAAGAATAAAAAATATACCAACTCGATGGAAAAAATAAGTTGCCAATTTTTTCTTTATTGTTTAACTCTAAAAAGTCTAGATAACACAGAAATGCGAAAGTTCTTATGGATAAAAATTTAATAATAATAATAAATAAGAAAAGCTTCTAATGATTTCTGCATATTATAATTTAAAAAAATCATTTTATTATAAAAATTCGAACAAAATTTAAAAAAATCTTATGGAAAATATTTTTTTGTGCACAAGGCCTAGGCTTAGGTGTAGGCTTAGGCGAAGGCCTAGGTTTAGACTTAGGCCTAGGCCTAAGCGTAGGCTTAAGCTTAGGCCTAAGCCTAAGCCTAGGCCTTGTGCTCAAAAAAATATTTGCGCAAAGAATACCAACCATATCTTATCATGTATTAGCCGAGAACATGCCATAAGTTGCTTCACTATGAACTGTAGAACTCCTTATTGGACATAAAGCCATCCTGTATGGTTTAACAAACCAAATCGTTAGAATTGGATTTACGACTGGGATCCACGCAAGTGGTAAGCCAGTCCATGCCGAAAGAATGATAGCATCCGCTTTAGATATAATGCAATACATAAACATTAACATTGGAAGGACATTCACC
Source organism: Acrobeloides obliquus (assembly GCA_034698545.1). Taxonomy (NCBI): domain Eukaryota; kingdom Metazoa; phylum Nematoda; class Chromadorea; order Rhabditida; family Cephalobidae; genus Acrobeloides; species Acrobeloides obliquus. The sequence goes on along the minus strand of JAQGBS010000235.1, from coordinate 11,546 downwards.
GCCAAAGGACCAATCGCCTATAAATGATATTTTTACGTTATATCAATAGAGATCCTAGACTTCTGAAATGGAGATATTAGCCGAACAACGCAGACAAAACAAGAAAGAATTCTTATGCTTTATTTTATCGAACGGGATCCCCACTAAGTTCAAACGTGAACCATGAGAGTGTACAAGCTACCTTGAGGCTATATGGCGTCGATCAAAAAAAGTTTGGCATCCATTTACATGATTTAAAAAAATGTTATATAGCTTTTATGTTTTGAGTTATATCCCGAGGCTCGGTTATATAGCCTTGAAACTTGGAATCAAAGTCTCAACTCATCTTCGTCACTCTGAGGCTATATGAATATTTAACTTTTGACTCGATGCTAGTTACATGAGGGGGAACAATCCCCCCTTTGGTAAATTATGATCCCACCCTCCAGGTCATCTCTTGAGTTATATAGAAAAAATGACCTGTGCTATTAAAGTCTTATTAATCTGCGAATGCATGTCTTTTGTTGCCTGAGTCACATTCTGCATTTTTTCTTTTAAATGCCACCAGATTTTTATATTACACCAAATAGCTAAAGCATAACTTCCAGCTGTTAACACTGACATGTCGAATGCTACTACCCATGTGTCTGGGCGACTCTAGATTTTGTTATTGAAGTTTTTTAATTTTACTTACAGAAAATCCGACCCAGCCTATAGAAATGCGTTGAGCATCATCTTCTTTAAAATATATGGCCAAATGTTCTACCGCTACTTTTAGTTTTTCCTCAGTTGGATAAAATAAAACTGCACAAATTATGACATGAATTGTATTAACCAGGACTGGTATGATAAACAAGGATGCGAATTTTAATCCAGTTAATTTATAGTTCCTAATAAAATAGAGTCAGAAAAATTTGTGCACAATTGTCGAAGGGGGATTAGCTTAAAAATGAATCCGTAAGTCATGAGAAAATTAAAATCACTCCATTTTGTTTTGAGTTGTCCAATAAATATTTGACCCTAATTCAGGAAAAATTGTGTTTTTGAAACGAGAATTGTTCTTTGGTAGAGGTATAGCTCCGATAATGAGATCCTCAATCTGAATATTTTTTCTTACTTAACTAAAGAAACATATCGATAAACAAATTGAACTGAAAGCGAACAGTAAGAGAACACCAATGCAAAAATCCAATTCGTAAGAACAAAAAAGTCGACTTGAGAAGAAAATCTTCTCAAAATTCCATTATTTATGATATATTCATTACCATCTTTGAATACAACAATCTAGAAAGAATAACCGATGGGTCATTTGTTATAATGAAAGATTTCTTACTGGTTCAGCAATCGCCACTGCAAATGCCAACAGTGTATCCACGGCACAATTTTGTAATAGAATCTTTTTATAAACGCTCATTTCCTGCGTTGTCTTTTTGATAATTAGATATAGCAATAAAAAATTTGCAGTAAAGGATATGGACATTGCACAAATGTCATTTATATGGTAAATATGGCGAAAATCAACTAAAAACTATAGATTTTAAAAGAAAGAATAAAGATCTTGGACTTACCAGAATAATTCATGGGATGTTTGGAGCGTATCTATCGCTTTCTAAAATACTATTGCGAAAATTTGGATCTCAAAATTTCATAAAAGAAGATTTCTAGAAATTTTAACGATTTCTAGCTATTCGCTTCAACGTGCATAAGTTGTTGCCACCCAAAAAATATATCGAAAATCGGCATTTTTCGCTCGTTTTCGATGAAATTTTTTCAGTAGTGGGTAAGAGTGTATGCTGAATACAATCCAATCGGTTTTTTGAGCAAAACTCATGTTTTCGTATTAATATCCAGACTTTTTTTTAAAAATCGAGTTTTTTATACCCCTAAAATGGCTCAAAATATTTGTATTCCCTGAATCAGGGTTAGAGAAATTTTTTTCATGACTCGAAAATGCGCGCAATCGATTCCCCGACTAGGAAAACCTGTAATTTCGTCAAAAATCGACTTCTATAACTAAATATCGACATTTTAAAATTCATTTGCAACATTGAAAACACCAATTTTTTGAAAAAGTCTGTACATTAAAATGAAAAAATGAGTTTTTCTCAAAAAGATCAATTGGGCAGTATTCAGCATATACTCTTACCCGCTACTGAAAAAAATTTCATCAAAAACGGATGAAAAATGATGAAATTAGAGCATTTTTTTAAGCCGCAAGGACTTACAGGGTGCGGCAAAAGTTCGGTTCATATTGCCATTTTTTGCATTTTGCATATTTTACTGGTCAAAATTTATTCAAAACATAACAATAACAAATTTAACAACAAATTTTATTTATTTATTTTCAAAATGGCCACCATTCGCATCGATGCACTTCTGCAATCGCTTCGGGAAATTGTCAATCGCCTTTCGGATATCTCATTCCAGGCCTTGGTTAGATTCTTCTTCAACGCCTCAATCGACTTGTGCGGCTTCGAGCATGCCTTCTCCTCCAGGATGCTCCAAATCGAATAGTTCATCGCATTCAGGTCGGGTGAATTCGGTGGCCAGTCACATTGGCTCGCTGCGGGCTGATGTCGACTGAGATGTGGTCTGAGCAGTTCTCTGCAATCAGTGCCTGGATTGCTTCCGCCTTGTGGCCAAGGCTCCGTCCTGCAAAAACGTCCAAATCTGGTCTCCAAAATGCCTTCAAATCCACGGGAAAACTTTTGACCGCAACATTTCTCGGTACCTCGCTTCGGACCTTAACAAAAATGCAAAAAATGGCAATATGGGCCGAACGTTTGCCGCACCCTGTAATTAACAACCCAATACAATAAAACATATAGGAAAAGCTTGTTTTGATCAGAACTCGAAAAATCAAAGAAAACTTTTAAAACGGTTTTTTAAAGTTGTTATTTACATCATAAACTATCGTTTTACAATTCGTTTTTTTGTTTCCCTCCGTCAAAAAAAATTTTCTATTTATGAACACGGTGTGTACCACTTGGCTATAAAGGTCAGTTTAGCCGGGAAATTTTAAACGAGTGACTAACCGACCTTCATAAACTCTCGCTTTTTGCTCATAAAGGAGTGGGTTCAAATCCCACCCGGACGAAAACTTTTTGTCCAAAATCAAGATTTTCAAAAACAAAAGTAACATTCATAAAATGGACAAATTAGCTAGTTATTTTCCAAAAGTTGGAAATTCAGAATTTTCCAGAAAACAGCTATGTCAAAATAAAATAGGTAGGTTTCATCTGAAACACCCTGACTAATAACTTTACTTAAGATCTAAAGATATTTAGAAAATAGATGAATCTCTTAAAAATAGGCAAAGGCTCAATTCTGTTTATCTTTTAAGCTTTGTTTTTGTTGCGAAAACTTCAATTTAAGAATTTCATAAAAGAAGATTTCTAGAAATTTTAACAATTTCTAACTATAAAGGAAAATTTTTGACAAATAAGGTGAAAAAGATGAAATACAAAAATTCTCATTTTTTATACTAACAACATATTTGAAGAACTCGATCAAAAATAAGTAGCTTTTCTTCTACGCGTGCTGCTATATTCTCTTGCAAACAAAAGAAGATTTTTAATTTATTATAAAAATTAATTTAGAAGACAAAGATCTTACAGGAAGTGATGGTACTAGACAATTATTAATCTAGTAATTGTGAACGCATGATCAAAATATTATTAATACGTAGAGTTCCTATTGTTACAAATATTTTGATTAAATACTTAACAAAAGAAAATTTTTAATAAAAGGTTTAGGGTTAGACCTAGGCCTAACGTAGGCTTAAGTTTAGGCCTAAGCCTACGCCTAAGCTTAGGCTTTGTGCGCAAAAAAGAAAATTTATGTGCAAAAAAAAATTTTTTGGGCAAAAAAATACCAACCAAATCTTATCATGGATTAAGCGAGAACATGCCATAAGTTGCTTCACTATGAACCGTAAAACTCCTTATCGGACATAAAGCCATCCTGTATGGTTTAACAAACCAAATCGTTAGAATTGGATTTACGACTGGGATCCACGCAAGTGGTAAGCCAGTCCATGCCGAAAGAATGATAGCATCCGCTTTAGATATAATGCAATACATAAACATTAACATTGGAAGGACATTCACCGCCAAAGGACCAATCGCCTATAAATGATATTTTTACGTTATATCAATAGAGATCCTAGACTTCTGAAATGGAGATATTAGCCGAACAACGCAGACAAAACAAGAAAGAATTCTTATTCTTTCTTTTATCGAACGGGATCCTTACCAACGTCGAACGTGAACCAAGAGAGTGTACAAGCTACCTTGAGGCTATATGGTGTCAACCAAAAAAAGTTCGGCATCCATTTACATGATTTAAAAAAATGTTATATAGTTTTTATGTTTTCGGTCCCGAGGCACGGCTATATAGTCTTGAGACTTGGAATCAAATTCTCAACTCATCTTCGTCACTCTGAGGCTATATGAATATTTAACTTTTGACTCAATGCTAGTTACATGAGGGGGAACAATCTTCTCTTTGGTAATGTATGATCCCATCCTCCAGGTCAACTCTTGAGTTATATAGAAAAAATGACCTGTGCTATTAAAGTCTTATTAATCTGAGAATGCATGTCTTTTATTGCCTGAGTCACATGCTGCATGTTTTCTTTTAAATGCCACCAGATTTTTATATTACACCAAATAGCTAAGGCATAACTTCCAGCTGTTAACACTGACATGTCAAATGCTACTACCCATGTGTCTGGGCGACTCTAGATTTTGTTATTGAAGTTTTTTAATTTTGCTTACAGAAAATCCGACCCAGCCTATAGAAATGCGTTGAGCATCATCTTCTTTAAAATATATGGCCAAATGTTCTACCGCTACTTTTAGTTTGCCCTCAGTTGGATAAAATAAAACTGCACAAATTATGATATGAATTGTATTAATCAGGACTGGTATGATAAATAAGGATGCGAATTTTATTCCAGTTAATTTATAGTTCCTAATAAAATAGACTTATGGTTCTATAGTGGATCAAAATCAAAAAATTCCTTCTGATTTGTGTTCCCCATGCCGAAAAATACCTGACACCAAATTTCAATCAATTTGGAAAACTTTTTGAAAATTCGAATTTTTGACCCCCTTGGTCCCCTTTGATCAAGATGGGTCCGGTCCGATTCTTTGGTAGAGGTATAGCTCCGATAATGAGACCCTCATTTGAATATTTTTTACTTGACTAAAGAAAAATATCGATAAAGAAATTGAACTGAAAGCGAACAATATGAGAAAACCAATGCGAAAAGCCAAACCAAAAGAACAAAAAAGTCGGCTTGAGAAGAAAATCTTCTCAAAATTCCATTATTTATGATATATTCATTACCATCTTTGAATACAACAATCTAGAAAGAATAACCGATGGGTCATTTGTTATAATGAAAGATTCCTTACTGGTTCAGCAATCGCCACTGCAAAAGCCAGCAACATATCCACGACACAATTTTGTAATAGAATCTTCTTATAAACGCTCATTTCCTGCGTTGTCTTTTTGATGATTAGATATAGCAATAAAAAATTTGCAGTAAAGGATATGGACATTGCGCAAGTGTCATTTATATGGTAAATATGGCGAAAATCAACTAAAAAATATAGATTTTAAAACAAAGAATAAAGATCTTAAACATACCAGAATAATTCATGGAATATATTTCGAGCGTATCTATCGCTCGCTTACACTAAAATTCTAATAACTTTACTCAAAATTTAAAAATATTTAGAAAATAAATGAATCTTTGAGAAATAGACAAAGAATTCAATTTTGTTTATCTTTTAAGCTTTGTTTTTGTTGCGAAAACTTGAATTTAAGAATTTAATAAAAGAAAATTTCTAGAAATTTTAACAATTTTTAGCTACAAAAGGAAAATTTTTGACAAATAAGTTGAAAAAGATGGAATATAAAAATTCTCATTTTTTATACTAACATCATATTGGCAGTACTTGATCGAAAATAAGTAGCTTTTCTTCTATGTGTGCTGCTATATTCTCTTGATAACAAAAGAAGATTTTTAATTTAATATAAAATTTAATTTAGAAGACAAAGATCTTACAGGATTATATATAATGGTACTAGACAATTATAGTAATTGTGAACTCTTGTTCACAAATATTATTAATACGTCGAGTTCCTATTGTTACAAATGTTTAGATTAAATCCTTACGGGATCGCTCTCCAAAGTTTTGGAGCTTTTATTGAAATGTCTGCACGAGTTTTTTCACGCTAACTTTTGTCACGTAATTTCTATCACTCTAACTTTTATCACGCTAACTTTTGTCACGGATATAAATAAAAAAACCGTAAATTTGAAAATCTCAAGTTTTTCGTGAAAAAAACAGCTATTTTTCGTTGAAAAATTTAGCGTGACAAAAGTTAGAGTGATCAAAATTACATGACAAAGCCCGTGACAAAAATTATAGTGTCAAAATATCAGATGTTTGTATAGGTCGCTGCCGCTGAATTATAGATTTTTTATCCATTTATATGCACCCAAAAATTCTGAAAATATTTTTAAAAATTTTTCATGAAAAATGTGCAGACTATTATGGTCGATTATTGAAAATGACTTATAGGAAAATTTTGGGGAGGGCTCAAATCATAGGGGTTCTCCTTCTGATTTTTTCGAAAGTTTTTCGAAATTTTGATAAAATCATAAGGGGTTATCACGGCTTTGGATTTTTTAGACCTTTGGTCGTTTAGGGGGAGGTCCGAGTTTGGAGCTACGGCCCTGATAGCTCATGTAATTTTATGTGGGCGAGATTTTTCATTTTTTTCTGAAAAATGAAAGACAGTTTTTCAAGTTTTTTTAATATGAGAGAACACGTAAGTGCTTCATAGCATTCGACTGTTTTTTTAAATTTCTTTAAAAAGATGGAAGGATGACCTGGTAGACGGAAAGAACAGCAAAATCTTACGGAGGTAATAAACAACCCAACACAACCAGCACCAGCCGTCATCCCCAATATCTATTCAATTCAACTTATTGTATAACCCAATCACTAGTCAACATCACCAATATTTTATTCGAAAACATTACTGGAATAGAAACTAGAATGTTGGAAGGAATGCCAGAGATACAGTAGCGGAAAAAACTTGATCGCCCTTCCTAAATAATAGGTTTTAGGGGGGCGATCAAGTTTTTTTTCCGCTACTGTATTGAAATGTGACCTAGTGACAAAATGTTTGATCAATTTCCTAAATTGCAAAACCAAACCACGAAAACTTTTCTTTTCGCTCAACTTATAATTATGAAAATGCTATCGGGACGTAAGTGAATTCCATTACATTTCCTGATAGGTGTCTAGTTGATTTAGATTAAACGAATTCGACAAATTTTCAAATCAAAACAGCATCTATACGTTTTATTTTGCTGCTAATTTTAATTAATAAGTTGCCTTTTTAAAATAAAATTAGCAAGATTCATAGTTCTGGAGCATTTATTTATTATATTTTTTTCACATATAGCTAGAGACCGACACATGAAAAATTTTTTGCGAAATTGTTTGATAAAAGTGTCCAAAATGAGTATAGAAACAATTTTAGTTAAGATCGTTGGCAAATTGTTGAGTAAAAACTCGAGAAAAATGAAAAAATGGTAAATTCGATGTCACAACCACAATTTAAAGGGGGTGCCGTTCTTGGCCCTATCTCCGAAAAATTTTTTCTCAAAATTTTTTTAACAAGTAACCCTTTAAGGTTAATTTTATGCGGGGAATCGATTGCGCGCATCCCGAATCTTGAAAATGCTTCCTCGTCCCTGGTTCAGGGAAGGAATCGGTGTATTGAAGCGAAAATCAAAAATTTCGGATTTTTATGAGAAAACCGTCGATTCTTAGGTTTTTCTAGGCGGGGGATCGATTGCACGCACTCCCGAACCGTGAAAACGCTTCCTTGACCCTGATTCAGGGAAGAGATCGGCTTTTTGAAGCGGGTCACCTATCAAAATTTCGAAAACTGATTCAGGACCATTATTCAAAAAGTCAAGGATTTAGGCAATGTTAGAACAAGTTTTTTGCCGAAATTTTTTTACAAATGTCTAGAATAATATGCAGAATATTTGTACATATGTACTTTTTTGTTCGAGTTATAGCTTTTTTTGAGATATTTCAATTTTACTGCTATTTTCTACTGTTTTAGTAGAAAAGTAGCGATTTTTTAAGGGTCAAAAGTACCCAAAATTTGTCTATTTGCTTAAAAATTTTGTTACAGTCTTTTAAAGCAACACTAAAAATACTATTTTAGCAAAAAAATTCAGAGGGTCAACTGCGCCCCATTTTTTGAGGTCGTTTTTTAAAATATGGCGGTCTCTAAATTTATATCAGAAATTTATTGCTCATTGGAGGCGTGATATAACATAAAATTGACATAATATAGGAGTATAATACAATTCTATTATATCGACTGGTTTATGATAAATATCAATATTTATTTGTACAGGGTGGCGCAAAAAATGCATTTTTGTTATCACACATGCGCAAATCCCATCCAAACCTCATCAATCTGGTCGGGGGCCGCGCGCAGTATGCAAGCAAAATTCGGGCATGAGCGCAAAAGAATTTAGACACACGCGCGTGGTTCCCCGTTATGTTTTTTCTCAAAAAATTTTAAAATTAAATAAAAATCCTAATGGCCCCCCATTACGACTTTTCGCCAAAATTGTCCAAATTTTCCCATTTTTTCATTTCTTTTCAAAAATGATCAAAATTTACTATTTTTTCATAAAAAAATTTCATTTGCAGCTTAAAAACAAGCATTTTGCAAGGAATTTTTTGCCTGCGAGCTACTTTTTTGCTTACTTAAAGGATTTTAACAAAATTTTCGTCGAAAATCGAAATTTTTTGAGCACTTTGAGATTTAAAAAATTGATTTTCACAAAAAAAAAATTTATATTAGACATTCAATTCTATCAAAATTTTTACCAAACAACAACGCTGTAAAATTTTTTATTTTAATCGAATTATATCAATATGGAACAAATTATCTCTCGAATTTACACTGGCCAAAGATGTTTATAAATTTAAGTGCTTATTATCAACAACATCCACTGATTCCATTCTACCGAATCACACATTCGTTTATAAAAGCTCTCCTATACATAGACAGTTTTTTTCTTTTTTGTTCTGTAAACTTTACTCATAACATAAGTTATTGCCTGTTATGTTGTAATATTTGTCATATTGACAACTAAATAATCTGAAGGAATTTGTTGATTTTAACCACAGGAAGGTACCCATATGATGGGTATACTCTCTAAAAATGCTTCATAATGAAAATCGTTTAAACTCGCTTAAATCGGTGTCAGAGAAATTTTTTCATACATTGAAAATGCGTATAAACGATTCCCCACCTAGACAAACCCATTCATCTCCCTGAAGACAGCTGTTTTTCGATGAAAATCCGAATGTTGTTCATTTTCGCTTCAATACACCCATTCCTTTCCCTGAATCAGTGTCAAAGGGTCAGGGAAGCATTTTCACGATTCGGCAATGCGCACAATCGATTCCTCGCATAGAAAACCCCCTATAGAGTTATTTTTGTAAAAATTCCATTAAAATAGCAAAAGCCTGAAAATTATTGTACAACCCAATACTAAAAAAGATCCGCAAGGTATTATGAAATCATCTAATATATGAACAAAAAATCTTCACAGTCCGTGCCGATGATAGCACACCCTGTGATCGTGATCCAGTCGCATTCGTTCGCTTAGCATGTGTGTGCTATCGATATGCGAGCCCTGGCGTATCTTGCTTTTTCTTAGTACATATCAGCCTTGGATAAACAAAAAATGGCACTTTTGAGAATTTTCGAGTAAATTTTTACAAAAAAACAATTTTTTTATGACTAATATGGTGGGTTTTCCTATGCGAGAAAGTGGTTGCGCACATTGAAATCTTGAAAATGATTTTCTGTTCTTGAATTCGCCAATTGTTTTTGCAAAAGTGCAAAAAAGTCGTAAAAATTTAGTTTTAAGAAAATATTCAGCTTCAGTGAAGCCTTTTCATGAATTTTCAAAGCATTAAATCGAATTCTCTCATAAAGCCCTTAAAGGGTATTTTAGAAAGAAATCTTGACGCCAAAAATCACAAAAGTGCAAATTTTTATTTCCCTATGATATTAAAGTTTCTCACGACATGTCTGAAAACCAATAAAACTGCTATGAAATTCTATATTCATATGAATTCAAATTCTAAAAATTTCTTCAAATTAGACAAAAGAATATGGTAAGCAAATAATCATACATGAGAATTTAATTAGTACAAGAGTACAAATTTCGTGTGAATATATAAGTAGAACTTTTTATTATAAGTAGAACTTTTTACGTGTAAAACACCATTTATATTGGCTATTTGCACTTTGTTTTAAACATTAAAATGACTTCAAGCCCTGGACTTAGCCTTAACGTATCAATTTCAAATGCTTCCATGGCAGAAGAAGCAACTCCGATAATTCGAATGTTTGGTGCAACTTCATACGCTGCGTTTTGTGCAATTAGTATTCTAATGAACTCTATTTTGTTATCTATACTAATCAGGGTATGAAATTATGACATTCAGAGGGAGGGTGAAAAGTTCAGGGACAACTTTGAGCGCATGAATCTCTTAAACATCATGGGCAAGCAGGGGGGTACTGGGCCTCAAAATACGAATTGATCCATTAATTTTTTCCTCGATACGACAAATTACGGATGGGAGGGGGTACAGTACTCCCCTCCCTTGCCCATGTATGCTCTTAAAGGACCAGGCCACTTAGAAAAACACTATGAAAATTATATATTATGAAAGATCATGAAAAATAGATATTTTTTGTTTTTAAAGCACCCTCTGAATCGTTGTAGTTTACGAGATATTTGCGTTTGAAATTTGAATTTTTGTACACGTTTTCGTTGTAACACACAAACTTTTTTGAATTTTTTGCACTAAAATTTACAAATTTCAATGTAAATAAATATCTTTACTATTTTAAATTATGAATTGTTATGATTAAAAATATTTATTTTTATTCTTTGAGCAAAAAATGTCAATTTTTGAGAAAAAATTTAAAAAGGTGCATGTTTTCGTTATAATAAACAAACTTTTTCAAATTTTTGCACAAAAATTGACTTACTCAAAAAAATGAAACATAAATATTTTTAATCGTTAACAATTCATAATTTACAATAGTAAAGATATTTTCATTAAAATTTGACGATTTTAGTGCAAAAAAGTTCAAAAAAGTTGTGTACTACAACGAAAACATGTACACAAATTCAAATTTCAAGCGCAAATATTTCGTAAACTACAATGATTTAGAGGGTGCCGTAAAAACAAAAAAAGCGCCATTTTTCATGATCTTTCCGAAAATTTAATTTTTTCATAGTGTTTTCTCCCAGTGGCCTGGTCCTTTAAAATAGAAAAATCCAAATTAAATCAATTTTATATTGAAAATAAAAAAATTTCTTGTTAGGGACACCAAGAATATAAAAAGTATGCTTTTTACCTTATTGTATGGCAACATGTAATTTGTGATTTAATGTCCGTAGCTGTCCAAATTATCATTTCTGTGCC